>JARQOD010009297.1:0-31970 GCA_033576555.1 Oophaga sylvatica | reverse complement strand
GGCAACAAAAAGGAGAAAAAAGGATGAATTATCAGCGCCACACAATCACAGAAAAATTTAAATTGAATTTACCTTGGCAAAAGACTTTTGTATCCCCGGGCCCATACATCATGGATATGGAATTACTGGTATTAAAATATAACTTCAAATATGAGAAACGTACAAAGGTTCAGAATAAAACTCATCAGGGCCTTTGACACTTTTAAAGGATGGAATGAAAGATCACAGGGATTTATGCATTCTATATAAATTTAAAGGAATCTGCGTCTTTTCCCCTTTCCCAGGGCCCTTAAAACCCCAAAAAAATACGCCAATGAGAGGCAATAAAACTTTCTATGAGAAGAGAACAGGGTGGAGGCAGCAGGACTTTTTGCCGTTCACACAGCAGGGGAACAGCTGACATTACTGAACCCCAGTAACACGGGAGCAAGTGTAGACTGTGCTAACAGCACTTCCGAGAAACAACTGGCGGTGTTGTAACCCAGGGATGAGAAGAGAACAGGGTGGAGGCAGGAGGACTGTTTGCCGTTCACACAGCAGGGGAACAGCTGACATTACTGAACCCCACAAACACATCAGCGATTGTTTTCATCTGTGCATCTAACACTTCTGAGCAGCAACTGGCGCTGTTGAAGCCCAGGGTCAAGGAGGGTGTAGGCATAAAATATTGAGTTATTGCCTTGTTACGTGGCCATTGCAAATGTATGTACTTCAAACAAGAATAAATGAAGTTTTACTACAACAATAAAATGATAAATTTCAATTACAAGAATAGAAAAATATTTATACTTGACAGTCCTCTGTGGTTGATAACGTTTAATGGCTAACTGAAAATATGGTAACAAATTCAAAGCTTTCGAGACTACTCAGGTGTCTTCATCAGGCTAAGAGTAAAGCCAAAAATGAAGAATCACATATTTCTACACACAACAGGACACAGGAATAGCTAAGACAAGTGAGGGAGGGACAAGTGAGGGGAGACCGGCAACAAAAAGGAGAACAAGGATGAATTATCAGCGCCACACAATCACAGATAAATTAATGAATTTACCTGTGGCAAAAGACTTTTGTATGCCCGGTCATAGCATCATGGATATGGAATTACTGGTATTAAAATATAACTTCAAATATGAGAAACGTACAAAGGTTTCAGAATATAAGCTCATCATGACCTTTGACACTGTTAGTGATGGAATGAATAGATCACATGGATTTATGTCATTCTATATCAAT
This sequence comes from Oophaga sylvatica, assembly GCA_033576555.1. Lineage (NCBI taxonomy): Eukaryota > Metazoa > Chordata > Amphibia > Anura > Dendrobatidae > Oophaga > Oophaga sylvatica. Next base: position 30,737 of record JARQOD010009297.1, on the reverse strand, counting down.
TAAGGAATCTGCGTCTATGCCCTTCCAGGGTCATGAAAACCAAAAAAATATGCCAATGAGAGGGCAATCAAACTTTCTATCCTTATCTAGGAACTGTTCCAATATTTATGTTCATCCCTGTGAGATAATGACAGTTCTGATACACGTCACTTACTTGTCTTACCTATTGCACTATTCCTGTGTCCTGTTGTGTATAGAAATATGTGATGCTTAATTTTTTTAGTTAGTCTTTCCTGATGAAGAGACGTGAGTAGCCTTGAAAGCTTGCAATTTGTTTCCATCTTTTCAGTTATCCATTAAAAGGTATCAACCACTGCTGACTCTGAAGTCTAAATATTTTTCTATCTACTGGCTAACACGGTACAAAGATACACATGTTTTCTAATTTCAAGAAGGAAAAATAAAGAAAATACAAATATAAACGCATATATGCACATGCCAAAAATAAATGGAACAACACAACACCCAAAAAATTGGTAACAAAATATAGTGTTGTAAATTTAAGAATAAAAGTCCATTTTTTTTTTATGAATAATGCTTAAGGAACGCTATGTTAAACCATAACATAGTGAAGACAATGGATTTTGTAATAGTCACTCATCATCATCATCGCAAATTTTATGTGACAGTCACAGACATTTCAATTATTTAAGTTCATAAAATCGTAACTTTCTATAGCATGTATGACATGTCCAGCATGGACTCATCAATGTGATTGATGACACAATAATGTACAATAAAAAATAACCATTTAAAAAAACATTAGGCATTGTTTGTCACAATTTAAGTGTGTGCCTGCAAGTGTAGGTGAAACAAAGGCTACGGATAGCAAAGGTATATTCTATGTCTGTATCAGACAGTGGACAGCCTCTGATGGGTAATGCCGATGTTATACTGTACGTCAATAAAGTCTGCGTCTGAAATCATGCATTTTTTGCTTGTAGAGTGTTGAAGAGGGTAAAAGAATGTCTGGTTGCGCAAAGCTTTATCCGTCAACACTACCTTCCTACTGTCACGCGTAGGGTAGGGTAGCGTGTGGCAATTAGCTGACTATCAAATGTGAGGTTAGGCTGCGTTATTGCGCACTAGGGACGCAAAAAAAAATACAGCAGTAATAATTTAATGTGTAATACTCCACCTATGACAAACAAAAAAATTACGTTCCCTCTTTAACAATGTACAAGACTAACAAGCCTAATGGTTGACGCTGACTTAATTGAGATACAGTATTACATCAACATTGTCCATGAGTAACTATGCACTGTGATACCTATATACCAGTATTAATTTATATCTCTTGTGGTTGTTTCAACAGCACTTGCAGGTATAACTACCTATTGTCAGTATGCATGATGCACTTTCTAGATGTAATAATTTATTATTGGACATTATTACCATGTTTACATGCTGGCCATTTCATATATGGTGTTTGAAGTTACAGTTGGCATCAGTATGTGTATTTTATAATGTCTGTCATAAATAAAACTCGTGATGATGATGATGAGGATTTAATGATTCGTACATCCATTGACTGCATTATCTTACAGGTACAGATAAAGTTCCTTAAAAAGCATTAATTCATAAGTCTGAAATGTACTTTTATGCATTAATTTCAAAATGTGAAGAGTAGACTATGTTTTATTTTTTGTTACCATTTCTAATAGACATGTGCAGATATGCGCTGTGATGACAAATTATTATTTGTCCATATTTGTCATAAAAATTTATCATTCTAGGCCTGCAAAACTTCACAATTTCATGTTTTCAGCATAACAAGCAGGGTGACGGCTCTTCCCTATTTGGAGCATGTTGGTCATGTGTTTTTCTGTCCATGTGTCGGGAACAGGAGACTTCTTGCCGTTGACACAGCAGGGGAACAGCTGGCGTTACTGAACCCCACTAACAGTAGAGCTTGTGTTTTGTTCTGTGGACACGACACTTCTGAGCAGCAACTGGCAGTGTTGGAGCCCAGGGAGTAGAGTTCAGGTGGTAGAAAGATGAACATAACAGGAGACATGGATAACGTTGCGAACCAGTTATTTAATCTGAAAACGGACAGACAAATTCTGCCGAGATCCATGCCTTGTTCATTTTCAGAAAAGTAAGCCGGTCTACATTATCGGAGGATAGTCGCATTTGACGGTCTGTTAGTACACCACCTGCAGCACTAAAGACGCGCTCCGATAATACACTGGCAGCAGGGCAAGCCAGCACCTCCAATGCATACTGGCTAAGCTCTGGCCATGTATCCAGCTTAGAGACCCAAAACTTGAATGGGGAAGAGCCATCTGGGAGTACACTGAGAGGCAAAGCCAAGTAGTCTGTCACCATCTGACGGATACGTTGCCTCCCGCTGACTGGAGCCCTCTCGGATGGTGTAGACATTTGTGGCGCTGCCACAAAACTTTGCCACATTTTTAACATACTGGTCTTTCCCTGTGCAGAGGCACTGCGTGTGCTCCCTCTTGTTGCAGAGCTCTCTACACTGCCTCGACGCACAGAGCTGCTTTGTAAAGCAGTAGCAGCAGCAGTGCTCTCGGCAGTAAGGTAGAACATTAGGGATTGCACCAGTGTGTCTTGGTACTCCCGCATTTTACGCTCCCGGTTCAACGGTGTGATGAGGCTTTTGACGTTGTCCCGGTAGCGAGGGTCTAGGAGGGTGTACACCCAATAATCAGACGTCGTGAGAATGTGGGCGATGCGGCGGTCGTTTCTTAGGCACTGCAGCATGAAATCAACCATGTGCTGCAGACTCCCAACTGGCAAAGAAACGCTGTCCTCTGCAAGAGGCGTTATCTCTGCCTGCTCTGCATCACCCCACCCTCGCTCTACATACTGACTAGAGCGTTGTGTACCTCCCTCTGGAGCGATGTCTTCCTCCTCCATTGACTCCTCCTCCTCATCCTCCTCACAAAGTGAGCCCTGCCCAGCCCTTTGTGAGGAACCACGTTGCGCTGACTTTCCAGAAGGTGATGGAATTTGTGACTCCTCATCCTCCACCTCTTCCAAAACCTCATCCCTTATTGCTTGCAGTGTTTTTTGAAGCAGGCAGATAAGGGGGACAGTCAGGCTGACTAGTGCATCATCTGCACTCGCCATCCGCGTTGACTCATCAAACGCACGCAAAACGTGGCACATGTCCTTCATAGTGGCCCACTCATTAATGGTGAAGTGTGGACGGCGCAAATTGCGTGTTGATTGCGCCTGATGCAGCTGATACTCCATAACTGCTGGCTGCTGCTCACACAACCGCTCCAACATATGTAACGTTGAATTCCACCTGGTGGATACGTCACATATGATGCGATGTTCAGGAAGGCGCAATCTGCGTTGCAGAGCTGCAATGCGCGATCTGGCCATGCTGGAACGTCGCAAGTGAGCGCACTCTAGGCGGACCTTGTGCAGCAGTGCATCAAGATCCGGATAGTCCCTCAAAAAACTCTGCACGACCAAGTTGAGCACATGTGCCAGACATGGTATGTGAGTGAGGTTGCCAAGGCCCAGAGCTGCCACCAGATTTCGGCCATTGTCACACACTACCAAGCCTGGCTGGAGATTCGCTGCAAAAACCACACGTCGCTCTCCTGCTTGATGGCATTCCAGACCTCCTGCGCTGTGTGGCTTCGATTCCCCATGGGAATTAATTTCAGAACGGCCTGTTGCCGTTTGGCCACGGCTGTGCTCATATCGGTCGCATCAGGTAAGCGTCCACGGGTCCATGTGGAGGTAGACCGTGACGGCTCCTGCAGCGATGATTCTGAGGAACTGGAGTAGGAGGAGGAGTCAATGTGGACAGACTTGATTCCGGCAATCCTTGGAGTTGGCAGAACACGTACAGCGCCACTCGCAAGATCTGTACCCGGCTCCACAACATTCACCAAAGGACAGTGAGTGAAAGGTATCGTCCCTGGCCATGGGTACTGGTCCACGCATCGGTGGTCAGGTGGACCTTGCTACTGACGGCGTTTAGTAGCGCATGTTTAATTTTTGCCTCAACATGCTTTTGCAGACCAGGGACGGCTTGCCTGCTGAAATAAAATCGGCTGGGCACATTGTATTGTGGGACTGCCAATGCCATTAATTCACGGAAACTGTCAGTCTCCACCAGCCTGAATGACAGCATTTCAAGGGACAGGAGTTTTGCAATGCCAGCATTCAGAGCCTGTGCTCGTGGATGGTTTGCCGAGTATGGCCGTCTTTTATCCCATGCCTGTGCTACCGATGGCTGTTTTGTGGCCTGGGTGTGTGAGGATGACAGGGAACTTGCAGCTGTGGGTGGAATAACACTGTGTCCTTGGACAACTGTGACAGAGGTTCTTCCATGGCGATCCTTTGAGGAAGCCGAACCAGCTGTGTGTGAACTGGAGGAAGGCTCCAACACGAGCTGAAGATGTAGGTGCTGCTGTAGGTTGGCCTACATCTCCAGTGTGTCTTTGTAACTCAACAAAGTGCTTTGACCGCACATGTTTCCACATATTTGTTGTATTAAGGTTACTGACACTTTTACCTCTTTTAATTTTTTGATTACACAGCTTGCATTTTACATAGCAAATATCATCTGCAACTGTATCAAAAAAGGACCACGCAGAGCAAGTCCTGGGAGCGCCCGGTTTGGCTGTTGGAAGAGAACTGCTCCGAACGGGTGCCAAACTGGAGGCTACAGGCAAGCGAGTCTGCAGCCTACCTCTCCCTACTGTTTGGACCGTTGGTGCAATCTCTTCCTCAGAGCTGCTCCCACCACCTTCCTGTTCCTCACGCCATGTTGGGTCTTGGACCTCATCATCTCCACCACTACCCTCTTCCAACACCTGCTGTTGTTGGGTGGTCTGGCCAGCACCATGCTCAACAGAAACTGGCAACTGAGTCTCATCATCATCAGATGCGTTCTGCGGTGTGCTGACCATCGGCACTGGCTCACCGCCTCTTCAGATTCAGAGAGACACAGCTGTTGCGCATCACTGCATACTGCCTCTTCTTCACATTCCAGAATGCTGCTTGGCTGGGCCCCTGTTTCCAAGCCAACAGATTCTGAGAACAGAAGCAGAGACTCAGCTGGCTCCTGTACAGAGCTCTCTGACTGCCTGGGCAATTTGGCAGGCGGTGAAGAGACTGATGGTTGTTCAACAGTGCTGTGGTCCTGAGAGGAGGTGGAAGCTATTGAAGTCGATGCATTGGCTGCCATCCAACCAACAACGGCTTCAATTTGTTCTTCACGCAGCAGGGGGGTACGCTGAGCTCCTACAAAAGTGCGCATAAAGGAACGCTCACGGGGAAAACTGGTGGATGCTGTGTCACTGGGTGCGGCAGCAGCCACAGAATCCCCACGTCCTCTCCCTGCTGCAAATCCACGGCCTCGACCACGACCACGTGCCTTACTCACTGACTTCTTCATCTTGGTAGATTGATAAAGAAAGTCAGAAAAGTTAAGGCCTAAGTGTGGTTATTCCTCACAGACTACAGTGAACCCTGCAGACAACTGTTCAGTATCTGTGAAAGGCCCCTTTGTGTACTTCTATAGTGTTTGCAACCAATGTATTGTATACGGATGGAAGCGCGTCACACTAATAGATTAGATTTTTTTTCCACTAAAATGGAGCAGCACCAATTAGAGAAAAATGTGAAGGATGAGGCAGTGACACACGCTCAGCAGACTACAACCGGCAGTGGTTGAAGAACAAACTGGAGCGTAATCTGCACTCACAAAATGAAAAGCTCACAGACTACAGTGAACACTGAAACACAACTGTTCTGTAGCTGTTAAAGGCCCCTTTGTGTACTTCTATAGTGTTTGCAACCAATGTATTGTATACGGATGGAAGCGCGTCACACTAATAGATTAGATTTTTTTCCACTAAAATGGAGCAGCACCAATTAGAGAAAAATGTGAAGGATGAGGCAGTGACACATGCTCAGCAGACTACAACCGGCAGTGGTTGAAGAACAAACTGGAGCGTAATCTGCACTCACAAAATGAAAAGCTCACAGACTACAGTGAACACTGAAACACAACTGTTCTGTAGCTGTTAAAGGCCCCTTTGTGTACTTCTATAGTTTTGCAACCAATGTATTGTATACGGATGGAAGCGCGTCACACTAATAGATTAGATTTTTTTCCACTAAAATGGAGCAGCACCAATTAGAGAAAAATGTGAAGGATGAGGCAGTGACACACGCTCAGCAGACTACAACCGGCAGTGGTTGAAGAACAAACTGGAGCGTAATCTGCACTCACAAAATGAAAAGCTCACAGACTACAGTGAACACTGAAACACAACTGTTCTGTAGCTGTTAAAGGCCCCTTTGTGTACTTCTATAGTGTTTGCAACCAATGTATTGTATACGGATGGAAGCGCGTCACACTAATAGATTAGATTTTTTTCCACTAAAATGGAGCAGCACCAATTAGAGAAAAATGTGAAGGATGAGGCAGTGACACATGCTCAGCAGACTACAACCGGCAGTGGTTGAAGAACAAACTGGAGCGTAATCTGCACTCACAAAATGAAAAGCTCACAGACTACAGTGAACACTGAAACACAACTGTTCTGTAGCTGTTAAAGGCCCTTTGTGTACTTCTATAGTGTTTGCAACCAATGTATTGTATACGGATGGAAGCGCGTCACACTAATAGATTAGATTTTTTTCCACTAAAATGGAGCAGCACCAATTAGAGAAAAATGTGAAGGATGAGCAGTGACACACGCTCAGCAGACTACAACCGCAGTGGTTGAAGAACAAACTGGAGCGTAATCTGCACTCACAAAATGAAAAGCTCACAGACTACAGTGAACACTGAAACACAACTGTTCTGTAGCTGTTAAAGGCCCCTTTGTGTACTTCTATAGTGTTTGCAACCAATGTATTGTATACGGATGGAAGCGCGTCACACTAATAGATTAGATTTTTTTCCACTAAAATGGAGCAGCACCAATTAGAGAAAAATGTGAAGGATGAGGCAGTGACACACGCTCAGCAGACTACAACCGCAGTGGTTGAAGAACAAACTGGAGCGTAATCTGCACTCACAAAATGAAAAGCTCACAGACTACAGTGAACACTGAAACACAACTGTTCTGTAGCTGTTAAAGGCCCCTTTGTGTACTTCTATAGTGTTTGCAACCAATGTATTGTATACGGATGGAAGCGCGTCACACTAATAGATTAGATTTTTTCCACTAAAATGGAGCAGCACCAATTAGAGAAAAATGTGAAGGATGAGGCAGTGACACACGCTCAGCAGACTACAACCGGCAGTGGTTGAAGAACAAACTGGAGCGTAATCTGCACTCACAAAATGAAAAGCTCACAGACTACAGTGAACACTGAAACACAACTGTTCTGTAGCTGTTAAAGGCCCCTTTGTGTACTTCTATAGTGTTTGCAACCAATGTATTGTATACGGATGGAAGCGCGTCACACTAATAGATTAGATTTTTTTTCCAATAAAATGGAGCAGCACCAATTAGAGAAAAATGTGAAGGATGAGGCAGTGACACACGCTCAGCAGACTACAACCGGCAGTGGTTGAAGAACAAACTGGAGCGTAATCTGCACTCACAAAATGAAAAGCTCACAGACTACAGTGAACACTGAAACACAACTGTTCTGTAGCTGTTAAAGGCCCCTTTGTGTACTTCTATAGTGTTTGCAACCAATGTATTGTATACGGATGGAAGCGCGTCACACTAATAGATTAGATTTTTTTCCACTAAAATGGAGCAGCACCAATTAGAGAAAAATGTGAAGGATGAGGCAGTGACACACGCTCAGCAGACTACAACCGGCAGTGGTTGAAGAACAAACTGGAGCGTAATCTGCACTCACAAAATGAAAAGCTCACAGACTACAGTGAACACTGAAACACAACTGTTCTGTAGCTGTTAAAGGCCCCTTTGTGTACTTCTATAGTGTTTGCAACCAATGTATTGTATACGGATGGAAGCGCGTCACACTAATAGATTAGATTTTTTTCCACTAAAATGGAGCAGCACCAATTAGAGAAAAATGTGAAGGATGAGGCAGTGACACACGCTCAGCAGACTACAACCAGCAGTGGTTGAAGAACTAACTGGAGCGTGATCTGCACTCAAAAAATCAAAACCTCACAGACTGCAGTAAACACTGAAACACAACTATTCACTATCTGTGAAAAGCTCCTTTCTGTACTTCTATAGTGTTTGCAACCAATGTATTGTATACGGATGGAAGCACGTCACACTAATAGATTTGATTTTTTTCTAATATAATGGAGCTGCACCAATTCCACTAAATAAAATAAAAAAAAAAAAGAGTCAGTGACACGTGCAGATGCCTACAAACAGCGGTGGATGCAGAGCAAAGTGCAGCGTCACCTGCACTGTCACACACACACCTTGCACAGAGCTGTTAAAACAACACTGGCAAAATGAAGCTTTACACAGCGGTTGGTAAACTAGCCTGCCTCAAGCACAGTAGTACACAAAATCGCAATATCTAACTGTCCCTCAGAGTCAGCACAGCAGCGTTCTGTCCCTTACTGAGTTCACAGCATAGTGACGCTAAAATGGCTGCGGCGCCTTTTATAGTGCATTCTGACATCATTTCAGCAGCCAATCACAGCCATGCCATTAGTTAAGATGACCGCAGCATTACAGGATGTGCCCACACTTCGTAGGATTCCTCATTGGCTGACTAAAATCACATTGCCTCTCAAAGAATTATGGGAACTTCCGATTCCGGTATACGATATTGAAAAAGTATCGGAATTAAGTATCGGAATTCCGATAACGCGAATATCGGCCGATACCCGATACTTGCGGTATCGGAATGCTCAACACTACATATGAGGTATCTGTGTACTCAGGAGAAATTGCCCAACAAATTTTATGATCCATTTTAACCTGATACCCATGTAAAAATGAAAAAATTGATGCTAAAAGAAAATTTTTGTTGGAAAAATTAAATGTCCATTTTTTCCTAACACGTTGCTTTAGTTCCTGTGAAGCACCTGAAGGGTTAATAATCTTCTTGAATGTAGTTTTGAGTAGCTTGAGGGGTGCAGTTTTTATAAAGGTGTCACTTTTGGTATTTTCTGCCATATAGACCCCTCAAAGTGACTTCAAATGTGAGGTGGTCCCTAAAAAAATGGTTTTGTACATTTTCCTGTAAAAATGAGAAATCGCTTTTAACCCTTATAACTTCCTAACAAAAAAAATGTTGTTCCCAAAATTGTGCTGATGTAAAGTAGACATGTGGGAAATGTTATTTATTAACTATTTTGTGCCACATAACTCTCTGGTTTAACAGAATAAAAATTAAAAATTTGAAAATTACAAAATTTTCGCCAAATTTCCATTTTTTTTCACAAATAATCGCAAAAATTATCGACCTAAATTTCCCACTAACTTGAAGCCCAATATGTCACGAAAAAACAATCTCAGAATCGCTAGGATCCGTTGAAGCGTTCCTGAGTTATTACCTCATAAAGGGACACTGGTCAGAATTGCAAAAAATGGCAATGTCTTTAAGGTCAAAATAGGCTGGGTCATGAAGGGGTTAATATCTATTAGGTGTGTTCCGCAGTCCCTTATCAGGGTCTGAATACTTTCAGCACCCACTGTAAATACAGAATCCTCATCTCAGGGCTTTCTCCATTGGAGAATTGGCAGGATCTGAAAGATCATATGAGAGAAGCTGGAGATATCTACTATGCCAATGTACACCAGAATTGGGTAGGAGTTTGAGTAGCTGGCCACGACTATGGACCATTGGACCAATGACCATAGAGTGGAGTCCACGGCTCTACAGGATGCAGCCTTTTCCAGCACTGAGCTCCGGTTGTGTCAATATTGTTGTGTTTTATTAGATATTTGCTTGCTGTGTTTTATTAGTGACTTCAAAGGGAGAGGATCCAGGCTGAGATGGATGGATGGATGGCCTATGGAGTTTTGGAGATCGGTTACCAGTTGTGCTGGATCCCCCCTCTATGGTTGAGGGATCTGTCATTTTGATTTCACAAACTTTCTTAAGGATGGACATCAGTTGTGTTATTTGTCATCTGAAGGAGCCTGGACTTTGACTACAGACTATAATGGCAGGAGATATGAAATCTGTGAGCTAACCAAAAGTTGGGAGACAGTGAGTATCACCTGGAATGGGGGCAGTGGGACTACCGGCCACGGGGAGGGGATCTGGTGACTGAAGACATTGTAATTTGTCCATCTACCTTGATTTGATGGAACACCATGGACATACGGAATAAAAAAAGAGTTTCATGTTAACCTGTCTAAGTGATTTTTGCAACCCACAACCTCAGATCTTCACAGCTGGCTATAAAGTACCTATAAGATAAAAAGGTTTCTTGGGCATCATTTTGTTGGCAGGTATGGTTCTCATGGAGAGAACTCTATAATAAGAATTATTATGTAAACAAAAATAAAGGTATTTCATTAGAATATACCATGAATATCTCATGGGAATGCATTTATAGTACATGATTCATTTAAAATGCTGTCTTTTAATATTGGCAAGTTGTTGCAAAGGAACTATGAAACAAATTAAGGTTATACACAATTGTTTTTGCAGATGTATATGTATATTATTATTATTATAGATTTATATAGCGCCATTTATTCCATGGCGCTTTACATATGAAAAGGGAAAATATAGACAGGTACAATAAACATGTGCTAGACAAGGGACACACAAGTACAGAAGGAGATAGGACCCTGCCCACGAGGGCCCACAGTATAAGAGTATAAATCACCTACAAAAGTAAAATTAAAGCTGACAAATTCATACTAAAGGGTTTGCATAGAGATTGCAAATTATCCCCTACATCTATCTACAGGCTGGTTGATAACTTGCTGATCGCTAGAACATCTGTCTCTGAGGAAGGATCACAATGTTAATAAGAACAGGGGTCTTCTTGATTATTACATGTGTACTGCTGCACCTTTTATTGTCTATGGGAATGAAAGAGATAGGCATGTACATCTCTCTGCTACCTTCTTCAATCAATACGATTTTTAATGACCAAGAAGAAAGGAGGCAGCACTCACCATTCCGGCATTGATTCTTTATTCACAAGCAGGTAAAAGCATTGTGGTGCGGGAGAAGAGGTGGAGACAGCAAAGGACTATGGCCGTTTAGCGTTGCAAGCGTTTCCACAGGTCAAAGGTCCAAGACTTTTAATGAAGTGATAGCACATGTAATACATTCAAATAGTGTCTCATACATAAATATTTTTTTTTATAATTATTTTTTTTCTATGTGTAACTTACTTTATGTAAAAAGTGAGTTTCTAGATACTATCTGTATAAAGTTTGTTTCCCTTGTGTTTTGTTGGTCATTTTTATTCTATATATAAAAAAACGAATTCATACCAGAAAATAATCTTGTCCATATAATCTATGTATGTGTGTCTACTGGGAAATTAGATTATACACTTCACTTGTGTAATAGTAATGACCAATGTGAAGGTATACACATTCTCTGCTGATACTATATAAATAACAGCTAGAACCTACAATGTTGTTGTCTCTGATGAAAAATGAGATCATGATATAGTAACTATATATTGTGAGTAATATAAAACATTAATAAAACATTCACAATACAAATTCTCCATCATTTACTAATTCATATAATATGAGAAAAAGTTAGTTTTCTACATTCAAATAATTCAAAATGTAAAAGAAGAAACAATTTGCAAGTTCCTTGGAAAGAAAAAGATTGAAACAGTTTTAAAATATCCAATGTACATTCAGCATTGAACTGTGAGATTGATTAAGCAGCAATGTCACCTTGTTTGAGCATGGCTGTTAACTAGGAAACAGTACTAGAAGATATTGCACTTAAATAGGATTTATATGATCAATAGCTTTTACAAATTATTGTTGTCAAACGTATTGATAAAATAATGTAATTTAATTTCTCTAGTTAATTAGTTGCTTCATATTGAACATACTGTAGAACAATTATTTTCTTGTTGTGCTTACTATTTTATAAGCAAAAGTTTAACCCCTTTAACCCCAAGGGTGGTTTGCACGTTGAGTACTGGGCAAATTTTTACATTTCTGACCGCTGTCACTTTATGAGGTTATAACTCAGGAACGCTTCAATGGATCCCGGTGATTCTGACACTGTTTTCTCGATACATATTGTACTTCATGTCAGTGGTAAAATTTCTTTGATATAACTTGCGTTTATTTGTGCAAAAAATGGAAATTTGGCGAAATTTTTGAAAATTTCGCAATTTTTCAAATTTTAATTTTCATGCCCATAAATCACAAAGATATGGCACACAAAATACTTAATAAGTAACATTTCCCACATGTCTACCTTACATCAGCACAATTTTGAAACCAAAATTTATTTTGTTACAAAGTTATAAGGATTAAAAGGTAACCAACGATTTCTCATTTTTACAACACCATTTTTTGGGGGGATCACATCACATTTGAAGACACTTTGAGGGGTCTATATGATAGAAAATACCCAAAAGTGATACCTATTATGATTTGGCAGCTGAGGAGGGCAGGAGCAAAAAACCGCAAAGGCAGCCAAACACCAGAGATGTTGGGATCTAATAGGTTGCAGACCTTTAAACTAACCGCACAACTAGAAGCAGCCGTGGAACGTTCCTACGGTGCCCTAGACGCCTCGTCACAGCCTGAGAGATTAACTACCCCTGAAGATGGAAAGAGGAAAGCTAACTGCCCTGGAGTAGAGCCCCAAAGGAATAGGAAGCCCCCAAACATATAATGGCGGTTAGACAAGATGAAAACACGAACGCAGACAGAAAGTAGAATGAGCAAACGCTGGGGCCCAAAACTGTCTAGATAGGACAGCACAGGAGAGAATACTGTCTGCAACCCAGAAAAACCCTAGGAAAAACTCCAACGTTTCTGATTCCAAAAAAGCTGAGACCACACGGTCTTGACCACCTATATCAGATCTCTGATGTGAACACGCAGCTACCCAGCAGTAAAAATCACAAGAACTGAGCAAATGAACAAATACAAAACGAAAACAGAGACCAGCACAAGCCCTCAAAGGGGACCCGGCTGAACTCAAAAAGCAAGGCAGCAAAAACAAGGAAAATCAAACCACAGAAAAAAAAAACAGAAAGTAACTTATCTGAATGATAGCAGGAGACAGCAGAAAGCAAGCAGAATTCCAACTAAGACCAGGAAGTAACAATTGATCACCGGCTAGGATCATGGGAGGTCAGCTCACTTATATCAGGCCAGTCCGTCCCCCTGATAACCATTCATCAATTGCAGGTGATGGACTTTTGCTGTTCAACATAGGTTCAATACCCTCAGCAACCACCAGAGGGAGCCTCAGCTCCGAAGTCGTTTCTAACACGTTCACAACAGATACCATTCTAAAAACTGCACCCCTCAAGGTGCTCAAAACTACATTCAAGAAGTTAATTCTTCTGGTGCGTCACAGGAATTTTTTGAATGTTTAAAAAAGAAAATGAACATATAACTTTTTTTACAAATAAAATATTTCAGGTCCAATTATTTTATTTTCCCAAGGGTTAACAGGACAAATTGGACCCCAAAAGTTATTGTGCAATTTGTCCTGAGTACGCTGATACCCAATATGCTGGGGGAACCACTGTTTCGGCGCACGGCAGAGCTCGGAAGGAAAGGAGCGCCGTATGACTTTTTCAATGCAAAATTGGCTGGAATTGAGATTGGACGCCATCTCACCTTTGGAGAGCCCCTGATGTGCCTTAACAGTGGAAACTCCCCAATTCTAACTCCAACCCTAACACCAACACACCCCTAACCTTAATCCCTAACCCTAATACTAACCCTAATCCCAACCCTAACGCTAACCCTAACCCTAATGGGAAAATGGAAATAAATACATTTTTTTTATTTTAATATTTTTCCCTGACTAAGGGGGTGATAAAGAGAGGTTTGATTACTATTTATAGCAGGTTTTTATATTGGGTTTTATGCTTGGCTGCTGTCCCAAGCTAAAAGACGCTTTTTATTGCAAAAAATAGTTTTTGCATCACCACATGTTGAGACCTATAATTTTTCCATATTCTTGCCCACAGAGTCATGTGAGGTCTTATTTTTTGTGGGACGAGTTGACGTTTTTAGTGATACCATTTGTTAGGGTTTGAGTTCCCACTGCTGCACAAGGGGAGTCTCAAACCAGTCCCGCTGCGGTTCCCCATTCATCTCCAGCCACAGTGGAGCCTGCTCAGCAGAGACTTCGGTCCAGCGTCTTGCCCATTCCAGTACTGTGCAGAGACTTGCTGCTGCTTCTCCTGGATCTGCTATTATAGCCAGTGCTGGAGCAGACGTCTTTGGGACGAAGTCCTGCGTTTCCCCTTCTGAGCATGCCCAGGGTAAGATCTCTCATTGGAGATCAGGGGTCACATGTTCAGGTACTGCAGCAGCTCCTATTGGTCCGCCAGGAAGGTTCTGAAACTACATGTGTTTTGGAACAGTTTCTCATTGTTCCTTTTTCTGGCAGGTACTGTAGCTGTTACTATAAAAGGGTGGCATGGCTGGGCCGCCATGCGCTAATATCAACCGTTATATGCTTTGCGCCAGTGTGGTCATGCGTGTGTGTGGTTAGGGCGGCTGAAATACGCCATTACAATACCGACTTAATTGGTGAGGAGCTTGGTATACTAGCTGGTCAGGGTCGGTGTCCTAGATGCTCTAGATTACCGGCATAACCGGTGAGGAGTTTGATTGCCGTATTCAGGGCCTGGCGTTCAGACGCCATAGATTGCGCATGATCACGTTCTATGTTCGCTTAGTAGTCAACTGGGTACCTGGGTGCCTGACAGGACACAGAAGTTTGTCTCAGCGGCTCTGTGATGTAACAGGGTTCGCTTTCAATGCTAGACAGCGTCCTAGAGTGTTTATTTTGCGACTCAGTGGTGTTAAGTGAGTTCGCACACATCGCCATATAGCACTGCGGCATTCCTTCTAGCGGCTCTGTGGAATGAAAGAGTTCGCACATATTGCCACAGCGCGTTACGGCGTTTATTTTGGCGACTCTGCAGGATAACAGAGATTGCTTCTTGCGCCATTTTACTAGCAGCAGGCTCCGCCTGCACGGTGGACCCCGGGCTGCGAACGCACCTCTCTACATCATATATTTGGTGCATTCCGCAGACCCTAACATAATATTAGTGCCAGGGTCTGGTGTTATGAATGTGCTAAAGATGGTTTCTGAGCAGAGGCTCCCTCTGGTGGTTACAGACAGTACTGAACCTTTCAGCGAGGAGTGGCAATCTGGGATCACGGATTGGTCTGATATAAGGGAGGTTCCCTCCCATGATGGTTGCCGGTGATCAATTGTTCTTGTCTCAAATGTGGTTCCTGGTTCATTTGGAAGTTTGCTGGAGCCTTGCCTGCTTCTCCTGCTTTCAGATAAGATATATTTTGCTTTTCTTTTTGTGCTTGCTTTTTGCATTGTTTTCTGCACTTTTGTGGAGGTCAGCCAGGTCCCCTCCTGGGGCCTGAGCTCCTAACAGTTTATCTGCAGCCACTGTTATTTGCTCATTTGCTTTTTCCTGTTTTTTCAGCGGCTGCGGCTTGGTTTTTGTTCACACTGAGATCTGATTTAGTGGGTGGCGAGATCGTGTGATCTCAGTATTTTTGTAATCAGAATTGTTGGATGTTTGTAGGGTTTTCTGGGTTGCAGAAAGTAATCTCTCCTGTCCTATCCTATTTAGTCAGCTTGTGGCCCCAGCATTTGCTCAGTCTATTTTCTGCCTATGTTTGTATATTCATCTTGTCTAACCGCCATTATATGTTTGGAGGCTTCCTATTCTCTTTGGGGATCTGCTCTGGGGCAGATAGCTTTCATCTTTCTGCCTTTAGGTGTAGTTATCTCTCAGGCTGTGACGAGGCATCTAGGATCAACGTAGGAATGCTCCACGGCTACCTCTAGTTGTGTCGTTAGTTTAGGAATCTGCAACCCATCAGTTACCAACACCTCAGGTGTTTGGCTGCCCTGCTGTTGTTCCTGTCCTCCTCAGCTACCAAAACATAACAGTATCACCGTCCTTAACTGAAAATTATATGGTACTCACAGAAGGGAAAAATAGTGTGGAAAGAAAAAAAAAGTTGTAAGAGTTGTCAGAGATTTTTTTTTTTTTGTCTGTTGCATTTTTTCCCTCTTTTTCTCTGGGTGCTGAGGAGGATTTTTTTTCTCTCAATGGAGTTTGCACAGTTGTCTGGCCTGTGGATCAGCTTGCCACTGAGGTTCGGAATTTTGCTACCTATCTTGCTGGGTTGCCGGCTGTGGAACCTAGGATTCCCATGCCAGATTTGTTTTTGGGGGATCGGGCTAAATTTCTGAATTTCAAAAATAACTGTAAGTTGTTTTTTGCCTTAAAGCCTAAGTCCTCAGTTAACGCAGCACAGCAGGTTCAAATTGTCATCTCTCTCCTGCACGGCGATCCTCAGGATTGGGCTTTTTCCCTGACACCTGGGGATCCTGTTTTGAATGATGTTGATGCATTTTTTCTGGCTCTGGGGTTATTGTACGATGAACCTAATGTCACGCTGATCAATGATCAAGCTGAAAAAGCCTTGTTGGCATTAAATCAGGGTCTTGAAGACGCTGAGCTGTACTGTCAGAAATTCCGAAAGTGGGCAGTCCTGACCAAATGTAATGATGATCCTTTGGCAGCCCTTTTTCGGAAGGGGCTGTCAGAGAATGAAAAGGATGTTATGGTGGGATTCCCTGCTCCCTCTGGTCTCAATGATTCTATGTCTTTGGCCATTCAAATTGACAGACGTTTGCGTGAACGCAGAGGTATGCGTGGGATTGTTGTTGCCTTGTGAGCCAGTTTCTGAGCCCATGCAGTGTGATAGAGTGACTTCTGGGGCACAGCGTCATGAGTTTCGAAAGCGCAATGGGTTATGTTTCTACTGTGGTGATGCCTCTCATGCTATTTCAGTCTGCCCTAAGCGGGGAAGATGTTTTGCACGCTCAGTTGTCTTGGGTAGTGTTCAGACTAAATTTCTGTTGACTGTTACCCTGATTTGCTCCCTGTCCACATTTTCTGCTCAGGCTTTTGTTGATTCAGGAGCAGCTATTAACCTGATGGATTTTGACTTTGCCAAACGTTGTGGGTTTCCCATGATACCCCTGCGGAAGTCTATTCCCCTACTGGGCATTGATTCTACCCCTTTGGCAGAGAATAAACCCCAGTTTTCTACTCAGGTGATAATGAGGGTTGAACCAGATCATCAGGAGAGTTGCAAATTTCTGGTGCTGTATAATCTGCATGACATTATTGTACTAAGTTTCCCTTGGTTACAGTCTCATAATCCTGTTTTGGATTGGAAATCTGTGTCTGTGACCAGTTGGGGCTGCCAATGTGTTAATGCCGACACTCCTGTTTTTTCTGCCTCTCCCAAGTCTCAGGATGTTCCTGACTTTTTGACTGATTTTTCGGATGTATTTAGTGAAAGTAAAACTGCATCTTTGCCCCCTCACAGGAGCTACGATTGCGCTATTGAATTAGTGCCTGGTGGTAAATTTCCTAAAGGTCGCCTTTTTAACTTGTCTGTACCTGAACACGATGCTATGCGATCTTATATCAAGGAGTCATTGGAAAAGGGTCATATCAGACCATCCTCTTCACCCTTGGGTGCCGGTTTTTTCTTTGTGGCCAAAAAGGATGGTTCATTGAGGCCGTGTATTGATTATCGTCTCTTGAATAAGATCACTGTGAAGTATCAATATCCGTTACCCTTGAATTCTGACCTGTTTTACAGGGTGAAAAGTGCTAGTTGGTTTACCAAGCTTGACCTCAGGGGGGCGTATAACCTTATTCGCATTAAGCTCGGGGGAGATTGGAAGACGGCGTTTAATACCCCAGAGGGGCATTTTGAGTACCTAGTGATGCCCTTTAGGCTCACTAATGCTCCTTCCGTCTTCCAATCCTTCATGAATGATATTTTCAGGGATTTTGTGGATAAATTTCTGATTATTTATTTGGATATCTTGATTTTTTCCAATGACTGGGACTCTCATGTGAAACATGTTCGGACTGTGTTCCAGATTTTGAGAGAGAATGCTCTGTATGTGAAGGGATCAAAGTGTCTTTTTGGCGTACAGAAGGTCTCATTTCTGGGATTCATTTTGTCTCCATCTGTTATTGAAATGGACCCGGTCAAGGTTCAAGCCATCTGTGATTGGGTCCAACCTACTTCATTAAAGGCTCTTCAGAGATTTTAGGGTTTTGCCAATTTTTATCGTAAATTTATTGGTAATTTCTCCGGTATTGTTAAACCATTGACTGATTTGACCAAAAAGCATTCTGATGTGGTGAATTGGCCTCCTGAGGCAGTTTCTGCATTTCAGGAACTAAAGCAGAGATTCACTTCTGCTCCTGTTCTACGGCAGCCTGATGTTTCTCTACCGTTTCAGGTGGAGATTGATGCCTCTGAAATTGGAGCAGGTGCCGTTTTGTCCCAAAGAGATCCAGAGACCTCTAAGAGGAACCCTTGTGCCTTTTTCTCTCGAAAATTTTCTCCAACTGAACGTAATTATGACATGGGTAATGGGGAGTTATTGGCCATGAAGTGGGCCTTTGAAGAGTGGAGACATTGGCTGGAAGGAGCCAAACATCAGGTGGTGGTCCTCACGGACCATAAGAATCTGGTTTATCTCAAATCAGCAAAGCGACTTAATCCTAGACAGGCCAGGTGGGCCTTGTTTTCACACGTTTTAATTTTGTGGTTTCTTTTCTTCCTGGCACTAAGAATGTTAAGTCGGATGCCCTCTCGAGGAGTTTCTTTGCGGACTCTCCTGAGTTATCTGATCCTACTGTTATTTTGAAAGAGGGTGTTGTTCTTTCCGCCATCTCGCCCAATTTGAGACTGGCCTTGGAAGGGTGTCAGGAGGATAAACCTGAGCGCTGCCCTATTGGGAAATTGTTTGTCCCAGACCAGTGGAAGAAGAGTGTGATGTCTGAGAGTCATTGTTCCGCGTTGACTGGTCATCCCGGGATTTTTGGTACCAGAGACTTGGTGAGTCAGTCCTTTTGGTGGCCTACTTTGTCTCGTGACGTCAGGGAATTTGTGCAGTCCTGTGGGACTTGCTCTTGCTCCAAGCCTTGCTCTCGCTCTAGTGGTTTGTTAATGCAATTACCTGTGCCCAAGAGGCCATGGACCCATATCTCTATGGATTTTATTTCCGACCTCCCTGTTTCTCAGAGAATGAGCGTTATCTGTGGAATCTGTGATAGGTTTTCCAAGATGATACATCTTGTGCCATTACCTAAGTTACCTTCCTCCTCCGATTTGGTGCCTTTGTTCCTTCAGCACGTGGTTCGGTTACATGGCATTCCAGAGAACATTGTGTCTGACAGAGGAGTCCAGTTTGTGTCCAGATTTTGGAGGACATTTTGCTCTAAACTTGGTGTTCAATTATCTTTCTCCTCTGCTTTTCATCCTCAGACCATTGGACAAACCGAGTGAACAAACCAGACCTTGGAGACTTATTTGAGATGTTTTGAGTCTGCTGATCAAGATGACTGGGTCTCTTTTTTGCCTTTGGCTGAGTTTGCCCTTAATAATAGGGTGAGCTCTGCCACCTTGATGTCTCCATTTTTTCTGCAATTTTGGATTTCACCCTCGATTTTCTTCGGGACAGGCAGAGGCTTCTGTCTGTCCAGGTGTTGACTCTGTTGTGGAGCGAATGCAGCAGATTTGGGACCAGGTAGTGGAGAGGTTGTCTCTCTCTCAGGAGAAGGCCTAACGGTTTGCCAAACGGCATAGGACTGATGGTTCTCGGTTTAAAGTGGGGGACTTGGTTTGGTTATCCTCAAGAAATATCCCTATGAGGGTTGCATCTCCAAAGTTTAAGCCCAGGTTCATTGGATCTTATAAGATCATGGAGATTCTTAATCCTGTTTCCTTCCGTTTGCTTCATCCAGGGACATTTAAGATCCATAACGTGTTCCACAAATCCTTATTGAAGAGGTTTGTCGAGCCAGTGGTTCCTATTGCTGCGCCTCCTGACCCGTTTTGGTTGAGGGCAATCTGGAGTATGTGGTTGAGAAAATATTGGATTCTCGTTTTTCTAGACGGAAACTCCAGTATTTGGTTAAGTGGAGAGGTTATGGTCAGGAGGACAATTCTTGGGTGTTTGCTTCGGACATCCATGCTAGAAGACTGATCCGTGCCTATCAGCGAGCTCATCCTGATCGGCCTGGTTGCACAAGTGAGGGTTCGGTGACCCCTCCTCAAGGGGGGGGTACTGTTATGAATGTGCTAGAGATGGTTTCTGAGCAGAGGCTCCCTCTGGTGGTTACAGACAGCACTGAACCTTTCAGCGAGGAGTGGCAATCTGGGATCACGGATAGGTCAGATGTAAGGGAGGTTCCCTCCCATGATGGTTGCCAGTGATCAATTGTTCTTGTCTCAATTGTGGTTCCTGGTTCATTTGGAAGTTTGTTGGAGCCTTGCCTGTATCTCCTGCTTTCAGATAAGATATTTTTTGCTTTTCTTTTTGTGCTTGCTTTTTGCATTGTTTTCTGCACTTTTGTGGAGGTCAGCCAGGTCCCCTCCTGGGGCCTGAGCTCCTCACAGTTTATCCACTGTTATTTGCTCATTTGCTTTTTCCTGTTTTTTCAGCGGCTGCAGCTTGGTTTTTGTTCACACTGAGATCTGATTTAGTGGGTGGCGAGATCGTGTGATCTCAGTATTTTTATAATCAGAATTGTTGGATTTTTGTAGGGTTTTCTGGGTTGCAGAAAGTAATCTCTCCTGTCCTATCCTATTTAGTCAGCTTGTGGCCCCAGCGTTTGCTCAGTCTATTTTCTGCCTATGTTTGTATTTTCATCTTGTCTAACCGCCATTATATGTTTGGGGGCTTCCTATTCTCTTTGGGGATCTGCTCCGGGGCAGACAGCTTTCATCTTTTTGCCTTTAGGTGTAGTTATCTCTCAGGCTGTGACGAGGCGTCTAGGATCAACGTAGGAACGCTCCACGGCTACCTCTAGTTGTGTCGTTAGTTTAGGAATCTGCAACCCATCAGTTACCAACATCTCAGGTGTTCGGCTGCCCTGCTGTTGTTCCTGTCCTCCTCAGCTACCGAATCATAACAGTCTGGCTAGTAAAATGGCGGATGACCAGCGTCTACCGCAATACATCCAGCAGCTGAAGGGTAGTTTGGCGGCTCTTGAGCGCACAACCTCAGCTGTGGATGTTACCGCAGTCGCTGTTCAGGCTGCTAGCATGGCTGCAGCCAGTTTGTCCTCTGCCACCTCTGCCCCTACATTATCCCACCTCCCGCTTCTTGACAAGTTTGCCAGTGATAGCAAGCAATATCGGGGATTCGTGAGTCAGTGCTCTATACAGCTCGAGCTTCTGGCTGCACGTTTCCCCACGGATCGGGCACAAGTGGGTTTTGTACTGTCTCTACTTTCGGGCAGAGCGTTGGAGTGGCAACGCCACTGTGGGAGTGCGACGATCTGTGGTGCGGAATGCTTCTCGTTTTCTGGAGGCTCTTAAAAAGGTCTTTTTAGGACCTCAGGTCACCCACATATGGCGCTACAACTGCTGGCATTGGCACAGGGTTCGTCTTTGGTCTGTCAGTTTTTCGTCCAGTTTCGGACTCTAGCCTCAGAGCTAGACTGGTCGGATAAAGTTCTCATTCCAGTCTACTGGCGAGGACTGGCTGACCATGTTAAAGACGCTTTGGCTACCAGGGAGATTCCCACCACACTGCAGAAGCTTATCTCCATATCTACCCGCATCAACCTCCGTTTTCACGAGCGGAGGTTGGAGCGGGCCCAGTGTAGGCAGAGGATTTGGTTGGCTCCCACCTTTGCCAAACCTCTCGAATCCCCCGATCTGGCGTCCGAACCCCAAAAGGCCACAGAGGTTCCTCGTGCAGGACCTAAGTCTCGAGCCGTCCTAGTATCTGTGGTCTGTAACCTTTGTCAGCAGACAGGACACTATGCCAATAAATGTCCACAGCGATCGGGGAAGCGATCGCGTCTTGTTGCCCTGGGAGGAGGTTCACTACAGACAGCGGCATTTTCCTCCAAGATGACAATTAAAGGGACAGTCACTGTAGATTCTTCCACACTTACAGTCGAGCTTTGTGTTGACTCAGGAGCAGAGGGGAATTTCATGTCATCCACCTTTGCTCATCGCCACGCAATACATCTGGTAGCGCTCGACAAACCAGTGACTGTCCGGGTAGTGAATGGGTTGACATTGCCCTCGCCAATTACAAATCAGACTGTCCCTCTTACTTTGTGTGTACCCCCTTCTCATCAGGAAATTATTTCCCTAACCGTTCTTCCCGAGGGAATAGACAAAATCCTACTGGCAGTACCCTTGCTCCGTTCCTACTCCCCTCATATTAAGTGGACCTCCGGTAGGATACTGGGTTGGAGTGAGTCATGTAAGGACAGATGTGTCAGGGAGTGCATTCAGGTTACCACTACAGAGATACCCGCAGATCTTTCTCCTCTTCCCAAGTGCTATCAGTCATATGCAGACGTGTTCTCTAAAAAGGCTGCGGAGACTCTGCCGCCCCATCGTCCCTACGACTGTCCTATTGACCACTTGCCTGGAGCAGAACCTCCTCGGGGAAGGGTCTATCCCCTCTCTCTTCCTGAGATGGAGGCTATGTCTCAATATATCCAGGAGAATCTGGCAAGAGGGTTCATTAGGAAGTCGGTGTCACCAGCAGGAGAGGGGTTCTTCTTCGTGAAGAAGAAGAGTGGAGAATTAAGTCCGTGTATAAATTACAGAGGTCTTAACGCCATCACTGTTAAGAATAAGTACACGTTGCCCCTGATCTCTTTGATAGGCTCTGGGGAGCAAGAGTATTCACTAAATTAGATCTGCGTGGTGCTTATAACCTGATTCGCATCCGTGAGGGGACGAATGGAAGACGGCTTTTAATACCAGGGATGGGATTTTGAATACCTGGTGATGCCCTTCGGGCTCTGTAATGCCCCAGCCGTTTTCCAATACTTTGTCAATGAAATCTTCCGGGATATGCTTTCCACCTCTGTAGTAGTCTATCTGGATGATATTC
This sequence comes from Oophaga sylvatica, assembly GCA_033576555.1. Classification (NCBI taxonomy): domain Eukaryota; kingdom Metazoa; phylum Chordata; class Amphibia; order Anura; family Dendrobatidae; genus Oophaga; species Oophaga sylvatica. Next base: position 7,694 of record JARQOD010009297.1, on the reverse strand, counting down.
TCATCTCTTCTCCAGATATTGACTCTCACCTGAGGGATGTCTGCAAAGTCATCGACCTGTTATGGGCGAACTCCCTCTATGCAAAGTTGGAGAAATGCATGTTGGAGCACAAGTCTTTACCTTTCCTGGGCTATATCATCTCCGCCCAGGGATTGGCTATGGATCCTGCCAAACTACAGGCTGTGATGGATTGGCAAGAACCCCATTCTCTTAAAGCGGTGCAGCACTTTATGGGGTTCATTAATTACTATCGCCAATTCATTCCCCACTTCTCCACTTTGGTAACTCCCTTGGTAGCCCTCACCAAGAAGGGAGCCAATCCCAAATTGTGGTCAGAGGAGGTCTCCAAGGCCTTTACTTTAATTAAGTCCCATTTTGCTAGCCTCCCATCTTACATCGCCCCGAGGTTGATAAGCCTTTTTTATTGGAGGTAGATGCCTGTCCGTTGGTGTTGGAGCAGTCCTGTTTCAAAAGGATGCTCAAGGTCGGAAACATCCTTGTTTCTTCTTTTCCAAGACCTTTACACTAGCGGAGAGGAATTATTCCATTGGGGATAGGGAGTTGCTAGCCATGAAGTTGGCCTTTTCTGAGTGGAGACATCTCCTGGAGGGAGGTCGCTTTCCCTTTCAAGTTTTCACTGACCACAAAATTTTGGTCTATTTACAGACCGCCCAGCGGCTAAATTCTTGTCAGGCCAGATGGTCCCTGTTCTTCTCCAGGTTTCAGTTCACCCTCCATTTCCTCTCCGGTGAGAAGAACATTCGGGCCGATACTCTTTCTCGCTCCGTGGTGTCCTCTGAGGTGATGGAGGAGGAGCCTCGGTTGATTGTCCCCACAGAGAGCCTAAGAACTGTGGCCCCGGTTTCGCCTGATTCTGTGCCTCCGGGCAAGAGTTTTGTACCCACCAATTTGCGACCGGAGGTACTCTCTTGGGCACATTCGTCCAGGGTGGGTGGATATTTTGGGGCAAAAAGGACATCTGAGTTGCTGGCGAGGACATACTGGTGGCCACATATGGTCCGTGATGTCAGGGAATATGTTCAGGCATGCGTCTCCTGTGCCAAGAATAAGTCCCCTCAACAACGGCCAGCTGGGCTACTTTTCCTTTACCTGTGGCAGACAGGCCTTGGGAGATGGTCGGGATGGATTTTGTGGTGGGCTTACCCAAGTCTCGGGGCTGCACCATCATCTGGGTGATAATCGACCACTTCTCCTAAATGGTGCACTTAGTGCCGTTACCACGGTTACCGTCTGCACGAGCCTTGGCAGCATTATTCATTAGGCATATCTTCCGCCTACACGGTATGCCAGACAAAATTGTCAGTGATCGAGGTCCCAGTTTGCGTCTCGGTTCTGGAGAGAGCTGTGTCGTTTACTCAGCATTTAGTTGAATCTCTCCTCTGCATACCATCCCGAGATGAATGGGTTGCTAGAGAGGGCCAACCAGACCTTGGTCACATACTTGTGACATTTTGTCTCTGCCAGGCAGGATGACTGGGCTGTGGAGGCACGGGACATTTGGGACCGCACCCAGGATGCCATTCAGGCCTCCAAAGAGAGGATGAGGTCTTCGGCCGATGCCCATCGGCGCCCCGCTCCTACATTTGCTCTTAGTGACCTAGTGTGGCTTTCTGCCCAAAACATCAGGCTACGTGTAGAGTCCACCAAATTGGCACCTCGCTTTTTGGGCCCCTTTAAAGATCTTGAGCAGGTGAACCCGGAGGTTTACCGCCTAGCCCTTCCGCCTCGCCTTGGTATCACCGACACCTTTCACGTGTCCCTCCTGAAATCCGTGGCCATTTCCCGGTTTTCCGAGTCATCTGCCGGGACGTCAGGTTCATCTACCGACGATCATGAGGTAACGCCATTGTTGGGTGCAAGGTGGTACGAGGCAAAAATATTTTATTTGGTGGATTGGAGGGGTTATGGGCCTGAGGATAGGTCCTGGGAGGCCGAGCATGTTCATGCTCCGCAGTTCATCGCTGCCTTTGAGCGCAGCGAGGCCCAAAGAAGGGGGGGTAATGTTTGGGTTGAGTTCCCGCTGCTGCACAAGGGGAGTCTTGAACCAGTCCCGCTGTGGTCCCCCATTCATCTCCGGCCGCAGTGGAGCCTGCTCAGCAGAGACGTCGGTCCCAGCGTCTTGCCCATTCCAGTACTGTGCAGAGACTTGCTGCTGCCTCTCCTGGATCTGCTATTATAGCCAGTGCTGGAGCAGACGTCTTTGGGACGAAGTCCTGCGTTTCCCCTTCTGAGCATGCCCAGGGTAAGATCTCTCATTGGAGATCAGAGGTCACATGTTCAGGTACTGCAGCAGCTCCTATTGGTCCGCCAGGAAGGTCCTGAAACTACATGTGTTTTGGAACAGTTTCTCATTGGTCCTTGTTTCTGTCAGGTCCTGTAGCTGTTAATATAAAAGGGTGGCATGGCTGGGCCGCCATGTGCTAATATCAACCGTTATATGCTTTGCGCCAGTGTGGTCATGCGTGTGTGTGGTTAGGGCAGCTGAAATACGCCTTTACAATACCGACTTAATCGGTGAGGAGCTTGGTATGCTAGCTGGTCAGGGTTGGTGTCCTAGATGCCCTAGATTACCGGCATAACCTGTGAGGAGTTTGATTCAGGGCCTGGCATTCAGACGCCATAGATTGCGGGTGACTCCCGCGAGGACATTAGCGCATGATCACGTTCTATGTTCGCTTAGCAGTCAACTGTGTACCTCGGTGCCTGACAGGACACAGAAGTTTGTCTCTGCGGCTCTGTGACGTAACAGGATTCGCTTTCAACGCTAGACAGCGCCCTAGCGTGTTTATTTTGCAACTCAGTGGTGTTAAGTGAGTTCGCACACATCGCCATATAGCGCTGCGGCATTCCTTCTAGCGGCTCTGTGGAATAACAGAGTTCATCATATTGCCACAGCGCGTTACGGCGTTTATTTTGGTGACTCTGCGGGATAACAGAGTTCGCTTCTTGCGCCATTTTACTGGCAGCAGGCTCCGCCTGCACGGTGGACCCCGGGCTGCGAACGCACCTCTCTACATCATATATTTGGTGCGTTTCACAAACCCTAACACCATTTTAGGGCACATGACATTTTTTGATCGCTTTTTATATGATTTTTGGAAGGCAGAATGAACAAAAACCAGCAATTCAGGAATTTCTTTTGGGGGGGGCGCTAATACGGCTCCGTGTGTGGTAAAATTGATAAAGCTGGTTTTATTCTTCAGGTCAGTAGGATTACAGCAATACCTCATTTATATCTTTTTTATGTTTTGGTGCTTTTATACAATAAAAACAATTTTATATAAAAAAATAATTATTTTTGCATCGCTTTATTCTGCAAGCTATAACTTTTTTATTTTTTCACTGATGATGCTGTATGGCGGCTCGTTTTTTGCAGGACAAGATAACGTTTTCAGCGTTAACATGTTTATTTATATCCATCTCTTTGATCGCGTGTTATTCCACTTTTTGTTCGGCTGTATGATGATAAAGCAGTTTTTTTTCTTTGTTTTTATCTTTTTATTTAAGGGGTTCCCTAAAGGGGTTAACTAGTGGGGCAGTTTTATAGGGCAGGTCGTTACGGACGCGGTAATACTAAATATGTGTACTTTTTTTTTATTTACATAAGGAAATGAATTTATTGGGGAATATTTTTTTTTTTTATTTAGGAATTTTTTTAAAATTATTTTTACAAGTTCATTTTTTTTTTTACTTTTTAACTTTATCCCAGGGTGTGTATTTCACTGTATCATATTAGATCACTGGTCTGACAGTTTGCACAGCACTCTGTCAGACCAGCGATCTGATAGGCACTGCTGGAGGCTTTCTAAGCGCCTGCTCTCATCAGGCACTGAGGAAGCCACCTCCCTGCAGGACCCGGAAGGACCCAGCGGCCATCTTGGATCCGGGGTCCTGCAGAGAGGAGGCCCTCAAATTTGATTGCGCTGTTCTGAGGGTCTCAGGGAAGCACGCAGGGTGCCCCCTCCCTGAGCAATGCTTCCCTGTTCCCCCGGTACACTACGATCATGTTTGATCGCAGTGTGCCAGGGCTTAATGTGCTGGGAGCGGTACGTGACCGCTCCTGGCACATAGTGCCGGGTGTCAGCTGTGATAAACAGCTGACACCTGGCCTCGATCAGCTGCGCACCCTCGCATATATATTGGCCGGATGTGACCAATCAGCGACAGGCGCAGTCCGGAAGCGAATTGGCGCAGGATTTGAAGGAGGCACGCCACCGCTATAGTCAGGAAATTAGCGCCGCTAGCCACTGATCTCCCGACGGCAACTGCGGGTCATCTCCTGCCGCATGGAGGTCAGCGGCCAGAAGTACCTCCACCGGCGGCCTTCACGTAAACCCCAGCAGCAGCCTCCACGTACACCCCACCAGCAGCAGTCTCTATATACCCCAGCAGCAGCCTTCACGTACACCCCAGCAGAAGCCTCTTATACACGCAGCAGTCTCTATATACACCCAGCAGCAGCAGCTCATATACACGCACAGCCTCTATATACACCCCAGCAGCCTCTATACACCCCATAAGCCTCTATATACACCCAGCAGCCTCTATATATACACCCCAGCAGCCTCTATATATACCCCAGCACCCTCTATATACACCCAGCAGCAGCAGCCTCTATATATACCCCAGCAGCCAGTGTATACATCCCAGCAGCCTTTATATACACCGCAGCAGCCTCTATATACACCCAGTGGCCTCTATATATACCTCAGCAGCAGTAGCAGCCTCTATATACACCCCAGCAGCCTCTATATACACCCCAGCAGCCTCATATTTTGATGATCTGTTTAATAATATTGTTTAGTTGTATTAAGTTCTATGAGCAATAACATTTAATGATAATGTATATATTTTACCCGGAAAATCCTGTATATTCATTGCATTATTCTTAAATCTTCATAAATAAACTACATACATATTCTAGAATACCCGATGCGTTAGAATCGGGCCACCATCTAGTAAATAATGAAGAACTTGGCACTCAACTTCTAGAATATTTTTTATAGTAATCATTTTTAATGCAGCCACAATATTTAGATGTTTCGGCCACAACCGGCCTTCATCAGTAGCAGACTGCAAGTTAGAGGATGATCACAGTCGGAGTGATATGTGGCATGACAACCTAGTCACTTTAAATGAAAAAAGTTGTTCACCTGGCGCTGAACATGAAGCCTGTAGTGAGCTATTACCTATGTAGGAGGGGGTGCCAGCGTGCAGTAATCTGTGAGCGGTATCCACCGCTTGTCAACTGTCAGGCGTAGCACAGGCTCTGCAGGAGAACATCAGACACAGACCCAGGACAGACATCATCACAATGTGGACCACGGGGAACCGGCAGGACATTGGGACACAGGCAAGACATCGGGACATCAGGACACAGGCTGGACATCAGGACATCAGTACACAGGCTGGACATCAGGATATCAGGGCACAGGCTGGATATTAGGACTTAGACAGGACATAAGGACATCGGACACAGGTAAGACATCAGGAACAGAGGCAGGACATCAGGAACAGAGGCAGGACATCAGGAACACAGGCAGGACATCAGGAACAACGGCAGGACATCAGGGACACCGACAGGACATCGAAACACAAGCATGACCTCGGGACAGCGGCGTGGCAGCTCAGGTCATCGGCTGGGACACGGATGGCACAGGACCAGGAACAACAGCGTGGCAGCACAGGTCATTGACAGAGACAGATCCAGGTAAACCGGCATGGCAGCTCCGGTCATCGGCTGAGACATGTACGGCACTGGACCGGGAACACTGGCGTGGCAGCTCAGGTCATCGGCTGAGATACGGAAGGCACAGGACCAGGCAGCCGTGGTCAGGATCTGGGGACAAGACAGCGGTCGCCAGACTCCAGACATCGGACACGATCTCCAGGCAGCGGTCGTCAGGCTCCCAACTATAGTCATCAGGCTCCCTGCATCGGACCTAGGAAGGAACTCAAGCGGGATGGTGCAAGCACCGCCGGGTTGGACTGGGGATGGATGGAGCTAGCTCCGCATAGCAGGCTGAGCACAGCATAGTAGATGCTCAGCAAAAACACTGGACTCAATCTTTAACAGACAAACCCAGGTTGGTTCACAGGACAAAAGTTACAGGAAACTCACAGTCACTAGGTACATGGTTCAAGACACGGAGGGACTTCAGGAACATAACACAAAGGACACAGTTCAGATAGGGTCAGGTATAGGAACAGATCCAGGATCAAGGATTCAGGTCTGAGTATTCAGCCCTCAGACAGGTGGGAAACAAGACACAATAGGAATGGGCCTGGATATAAAACGTCCAGGATAGGCAGAAAAACAGGACATAAACAGAAATGAATCTGGGTACTTTGCCCCCAGAGCAGGCGGAAAAACAGGACAGAACAAAAGACATCAGCTTTCCCAGAACTGATCGCAAGAAGAGCAGGACCTGAACACACAAACACACATGGAAAGGTTCAGGAACTTAATGCAAAGCTCTGGCAATGCCCAACAGGAAAGAGGAACTTTATATAGGCGCTACTCCTCAGCAATAGGCTGGGGACAGCAATTAAGCACACACAAACTGCCCTAATAAAATCAGGGAAGATTTGGATGCGTGCACCTTAGCACAGACAGAAACCGTTGCAGCACAGTGACTGCGGCTTAAGGCACCTGGCAGCGGCTGCAAGCCTGGACACATGTGGAAAGTCTTGCACCAGCTGCAGAGGACCTCGCAACCCTCGGATAGCTTCCACAGCGGCAGCCAGGGACCGCACATGCGGATGGTCATGCAGTGGAGCAGAGACATCACAACACATGTACGGCTATGCAGCAGAGCCTGGAACTGAGCAGCATCCATACAGGTAACAGACAACAGTATCCCAGCTGGTTAGGGGAAAGGAGCAAAGGGTTAAAGCAGAGACATGCAGAGTATCGCCAGGGAAGCAAGGTACTAAAAACCTGATACAGGAGACATTACACCTGATACAGAGAGCACAAAAAAATTCTTCTGTTTCTAGTGTCATACAGTAGGGGCCTGACTTTCAAATAGTTTCTATCATATAGTGTGTTAAAGATGCCTGATCCAGAACTGATCGCAAGCAGAGCAGGACCTGAACACACAAACACACATGGAAAGGTTCAGGAACTTAACACTAGAACTACTGGACTCGTGACCCCGACTAGAACTTCTACTAGTGCAAGTAGTCAAAATGACTATACCAGTAGTTCTAGTGTTAATGCAAAGCTCTGCCAATGCCCAACAGGAAAGAGGAACTTTATATAGGCGCTACTCCTCAGCATAGGCTGGGGACAGCAATTAAGCACACACAAACTGCCCTAATAAAATCAGGGAAGATTTGGATGCGTGCACCTTAGCACAGACAGAAACCGTTGTAGCACAGTGACTGTGGCTTAAGGCACCTGGCAGCGGCTGCAAGCCTGGACACATGTGGAAAAATATTTAGAGTTAGAGTTCTCAGTGGTTGATACCTTTTAATGGCTAACTGAAAAGATGGTAACAAATTGCAAGCTTTCGAGACTACTCAGGTCTCTTCATCAGGCAAAGACTAAAACAAAATCTGAAGAATCACATATTTATACACAACACAGCACAGAAACAATACAATAAGATAATACAAGTGACGTGAAGCAGAACTGTCATTATGGCAGAGAGATGAACATAAATATTGGA
>JARQOD010009296.1:0-31971 GCA_033576555.1 Oophaga sylvatica | reverse complement strand
CGTAAAGAATAACAGACCGAAAAAGATATGCCTCATACAATGTGGAGGCAATGCTATATTTGAAAGACTGGCAGAAAAGGAGAATCTGCCACCATCTGAATGGGCCATGGTGGTCACACCCTAATCTGACTGGGGAACCCAAAAGGCCTATTTTGACCTTAGCGAGCAGATAGCAAAGACTATGCCAAGCTAAAAACGGAGATTCTTGCCCACCTGGGTGTTAAGGTTGCAGTCCGTGCCAGGAGAGCCCATAACTGGAGATACAGTGGGACAAGCCTGCTCGCTCACAATGTATGACCTGATTTATCTGGTAAAGAAGTGGCTGGAGCCTGACGTCAGCAACCCTGACAAATCGTCGAAAAGGTAGTGATGGACTGGTACATTTGGGCCCTTTCTCCTGAGGTGCAGCTCTGGGTCGGACAGGGACACCCCAAAGACGCCAATCATCTGGTCAGCCTGATAGAGAGGTACTCCACCACCAAAGACTACCTCCGCAACCAGCCGTCCGAGCGGTCGTCATTTCGGAGTACCCGGCCTCCGACATTTCCCGGTAAGAGAGTTCCAGCTGTTGGGGCCAGGGGGGCTGCTGATAGATGGGTTCAGGCCCAAGGGGACATGTGTGAGGCAAGGGCCAATGCTTCCCTGTCGGGAGTCCCCAGGCCTAGAAAGGTCTCCCCGTTTGAACCACCAGACCTGAGACAGTGTTGGAGATGCTGTCAAAGGGGTCATATTTCAGCCAACTGTCCACTAGTTGGGGAACCTATGGACTTGATGCTGAAAGGTCTCTCTCTCTCCTCGCGGAACCAGTGTGCGTGGCCACCCCAACCAAGGAGAATGGCCCACAGGTGTCCCAGGTGGTTATAAATGGCTGCCCCGTACAAGTCCTCCTAGACTCTGGGAGTCGAGTGACTCTGATACATGCCAGCCTGGCTGATAGTGACTTCATCCCCGATAAACACCTGAGCTTGGTGTGCTCCATGGAGACACCAAAGTCTACCCGGTAACTTCCGTGGACTTCGTCACAAAACTCGGGGAGATCTCGTATGAAGTGGGGGTAGTGAAGAACCTGATGCACCCCGCCATATTGGGTCTTGACTTTCCCCTGTTTTGGGATCTTTGGGGAATAAACGGTTCTACCGGACAGTGTGATGAAATTCCTACGGTGGTTGTGCTGTCCATAGGGGCGGAACACAATGCTAGTGTGTTGTTGAACATAGGGGATGATAATGATAATGATAATGATGATGATAATGATAATGATGAATTTCCATTTCAAGTGATGTTGGGGGAGGGGGATAATGGTTCTCTGGAACAGAATGTCCCTGACCTACCTGTGTCCCGTGTCAATTTTTGGACTGAGCAATTGCGAGACCCCACTCTTAAACATGCCAGGGAAAATATAACTGTTCTGAATGAGATCCCACAAGAGCCCGGCTCTGATGAAAGATTTCCCCATTTTACCATGAACAATGACCTGCTATATAGGGTCACTAAGGTAAAGGGAGAGGTCGTGAGTCAGCTCCTGGTACCTAAGCCATATAGAATTATGGTGCTAGATTTGTCACATAACCACGTGCTTGGTGGGCACCTGGGGATGGACAAGACCCAGGAAAGAATCCTCCAGAGGTTTTACTGGCCAGGGGTTTATTGAGATGTGGAGGATTATTGCAAAACCTACCCCACGTGTCAGATAAATGCTCCGGTTTCTCACTTCCGCAGTCCATTAGTCCCGCTGCCGGTTATAGAGATACCATTTGAAAGGGTAGCGATGGACTCGGTAGGTCCTATTGTGAAATCAGCCAGGGGGCACCAATACATACTAGTGGTACTTGATTATGCAACCTGGTACCCCAAGGCTGTCCCTTTAAGAAATATGGCGTCCAAAAATATTTCACGGGAACTCTTTCAGATGTTTTCCAGGAAAGGAATCCCTAAAGAGATCCTCACGGACCAAGGCACACCTTTTATGTCCAAGGTGATGAAGGAACTGTGTAAGTTGCTTAAAAGCTCGCACATTCGAACATCCGTGTATCACCCACAGACGGATGGGCTGGTTGAACGTTTTAATAAAACGTTTTAAAACATATGTTAAAGAAAGCAGTGGAGAAAGATGGTCGGGACTGGGACTACCTGTTACCCTGCCTAATGTTTTCGGTCAGAGAGGTGCCCCAAGCCTCTACGGGGATTTCTCCCTTTGAGTTGGTATATGGTCGGCACCGCGGGGCTTGCTAGACATAGCCAAGGAAGTATGGGAGACCGAGGCAACCCCATACAAGAGTGTTATAGAGCATATTGCCCAGATGCAAGATAGAATTGCTAAGATTATGCCATTGGTTAAGGATCAGCTGCAGAGAGCCCAAGAAGCTCAAAGCAGGATATATAATCGGTCAGCAAAAATTAGGACTTTCAACCCCGGGGATCGAGTCCTAATCCTAATTCCCACAGTGAAAAGTATGTTTTTGGCCAAGTGGCATGGCCCATACGAGATAGTACAGAAAGTGAGCAAGGTCACCTACAAAGTATACCAACCCGGGAGACGGAAGCCCTACCAGGTCTATCATATCAACTTGATCAAGCCCTGGAGGGACAGAGAGTCATTATTGGCCTCGGGTGAAGTAGAGAAAGGGCTAAAACCACCTCTACCTTCTGTGACAATTGGTGAGACATTGTCCGTACACCAAAAACAGGAAGTACGGGAGTTTCTGCAGAAAAATCAGCAGAGGTTTTCAGACTTGTCCGGCCGGACTTCTCTCGTGAAACACCATATCGAGACCGAACCCGGTTCTAAGGTCAAGCTGAAGCCGTACAGGATACCGGAAGCCCGCAGAGAGATAGTCTCTACTGAGATCACACGGATGCTAGACCTCGGGGTCATTGAGGAGGCCCAAAGCGAGTGGTGTAGCCCGATTGTCCTGATCCCAAAACCTAATGGAACATGGAGGTTTTGTAATGATTTTAGAAAGTTGAACGACGTGTCAAAGTTTGACGCATACCCGATGCCACGGGTAGACGAGCTAATCGAGAGGTTAGGATGTGCCCGTTATATTACAACCCTCGATCTGACAAAAGGGTACTGGCAGATACTCCTGTCTGATGAGGCAAAAGAAAAAACGGCCTTTGCAACCCCTGAAGGCTTGTTTCAGTATCTTGTGATGCCATTCGGGTTGCATGGAGCCCCGGCTACCTTTCAGAGGCTTATGGACCTGATCCTGCGCCCGCATCAAGCCTATGCAGCTGCCTACCTGGATGATGTGGTAATTTTCAGTTCCGATTGGGAGAGCCACCTCGCTAAGGTACAAGCCGTCTCGATAGGCGGAGCTGGGCTGAACATAAACCCAGAGAAATGTGCAATTGGCCTAGAAGAGGCCAAGTACCTGGGCTACGTCATTGGCAGGGGGCTGATTAAGCCACAAATCGATAAGGTAGAGGCGATTCAGAACTGGCCTACACCCCTCACAAAACGACAGGTCAAAGCATTTCTGGGCATCATTGGGTATTATCGCAGATTTGTACAAAGTTATGTCTCAATTGCTGCCCCGTTGACCGACCTGACAAAAGGTGGGAAGTCAAAAGTGGTAGAATGGAATCCAGAGGCAGAAAAAGCATTTCAGTCTTTGAAAATGGCTTTATGTCAAAGACCAGTTCTGGTCACCCCTAATTTCAGGGAGGAGTTTCTTGTTCAAACTGATGCCTCTAATGTGGGGTTAGGGGCAGTGTTGTTGCAGGTCGTGAAGGGTGAGGAGCACCCGGTCATGTATCTAAGTCGAAAACTGACACCGGCTGAACAAAATTATGCCATTCTGGAGCGAGAGTGCCTCGCAATCAAATGGGCGCTGGACTCGCTGCGTTATTACCTCTTGGGCAGGAAATTTAAATTGCAGTCAGACCATGCTCCTCTGGCATGGATGAAGCAGAACAAGGAAAGGAATGCCAGGGTGACAAGGTGGTTCCTTTCGCTTCAAGAATTCAGTTTCTCGGTAGAGCATAGACCTGGGAAGTTACAGGGTAATGCCGATGCCTTGTCCAGAGTTCACTATCTCTTTGGAGTTGTTGACCAGCCCTCCGGTCTGGAGAAGAGGGGGGATATGTGAGACAGTGAAGGGGTGCATACTGGATGGGGTGTATATCTCGCCCAGGTTTCTTAGCTGGGTCGCATAAGGAATATAGGAGTGAAGGTAGGATGGCAGTACGACGTTCACTCCACTCCCCATCCAGTACAGGCTTGCAGCTCAACCCTGAGTACACACAGCTGCCTAATTAAGCAGCCAGAAATAGGTGGTAGAGTTACACAGACAGAGCTCTCAGTCTGAATCTGGCTTCAGACGCTGCTGGAGTCTCCTGCAAGCCAATCTCTGGTAATTATAAATTTGTGTTGTTGTGGCCAGGCTGCTAGAACCTAGATCGCGGTAGTGAGGTAACTGACTCTGTTTAGCTAGCAGCCTGACAGGCTTAGGATTTTATTTTATGGTTTGATTTATGTGTATTGCTGTGGACTTTCAATAAAACTGGTTGTGGCCAGTTTGCACCAGTACTGCTGTCTGTGCTTGAACTTTTTCCATGCCACTCCGTCTACCCGAGACGGCGATCCCATAGCTAAACCCCCTGAACAGTCTACAGTGTGTATATGTATTCTTTCTATTCTTTATTAAACCTGTGAGTGTGATTTTACAGTATAGCCGGGATGAATTGCCGGCTTTTCTAAAGGACACCGGTGCGTATTTCTCGCAAGTCACATGTGTGGTCCAGGTGTAATCCGTATTTTTCTCGCACCCATAGACTTGCATTGGCGTACTATTGGCGTAATACGCTGACAATCGCAGCATACTGCGAGTTTCTCGGCCCGTAAAGTACAGCCGAGAAATATACGGATGATCAGAGCTGCCCCATAGAGAAATATTGATCCGAGTGTAATGCGTTATTTTCACGCCTCTCACTCGTCCATATTCCTCTTTAGTGTGACGTCGGCCTTAAAGGTACATTTTTGAGCAAAATATAAATTGCTCTTTTATTCTATAATCTACTGACTAGAGTTGAGCGATACTTTCCGATATCCAAAAGTAGCGGAATCGGAATGGTATCGCCGATACCCAAAAATATCGGCGATACCCGATACCGATACCGGAAATCCAATGTAAGTCTATGGGAACAAAATATCGGAATTAAAAAAAAACCATTCTTGCCTTGTTGGTTAATTGTACATGAAGGAAAACAACAAAGAGTAATATAGAATGTATTGGGGAAGGTTGAGGAGACATTAAAGGCATAGATGTTTAACCCAATCAAATGGAATAGCATAAATATTTTTTTTTTTAAAGATGTTCGGATTGACGAAGAAATTGACAATGTTGTTCACGTTTTTTCTATTTTGGCAAATATGTATATTTCACAACTTCCATGCTCTTCACCTTTTTAACTTTTGACACACTTTCTCCTTCATAATCTTCAGCAGCATCATCTTTTTCATCAAATTATTCTTCATCTTCACCTTCTTTATCTTCTTCTTAAACTTCTTGCTATTCATCTTTTTGTTTACATTACTCATATTCTTCTTATTAAACTATTATTCTAATTCATATTGTACTTCATCTTCTTCATCATATTCTTATTTGTGACAGAGAATCCTGTACTTGTAATCTGTCAAAGTATGAATTTTTTCATTCTTCCGTTCTTGCTGTCACAAAAGATTTAAATTACAACAGTATTTGTCCGTGTTCAGTTTAGCCTGCAGCAGCAGCAGGCATTTTCCAGGGGCACCACGAGGAGGAACGGACTCACCCCCATACACTGCTTAGTCTTCTTCTGCTTATAATTTAGAGCATATATTTTGCTCTTCATTTTGGTCTTATACTTCATGTTCTTCTGCTTTTAGATCTTCTGCTTATTGTTCTTGTGTCTCTTGTTCTGTATCTTGTATTTGTAGCACAGCCTTGTACCAGCTGATGTTACTGGGACACGGTTACTAAGCAGGAGGTACCTGTGCTCCAAAGCACTACCAAGGACCAGCAGACGTTGCAGGAACTCGGATACCGAGATGGAGGCACCTAGGCCAAAGGCACTGCGGAGAACCAGTTGACGGTACTGGAACCCGGACGGGTAGCAGAAGGTACAAGAGCCAATGCAAGTAACGAGGACCAGCTGACTGTGCTGGAACCCGGAGGGGCAGCAGAAGGAAAAGAGCCAATGGCACAACCGAGGACCAGCTGACGTTACTCGGACACGGTTACTAAGCAGGAGGTACCTGTGCTCCAAAGCACTACCAAGGACCAGCAGACGTTGCTGGAACTCGGATACCGAGATGGAGGCACCTAGGGCAAAGGCACTGCGGAGAACCAGCTGACGGTACTGGAACCCGGACGGGTAGCAGAAGGTACCCATGGAAATATAAGTTGACAGGCCGCGAGCCGGCCGCAGTTACCGAATCCCACAGTACTACAGTGGGTGGTTGTCCTATTGTCACAACGGAAACAGCCTTTATTTGCATATCCCGCAGCACACATAGGAAGCACCTAAACTCCAAGCACCATAGAGTCGGCTAACCCGACCGCAACACGACAGGACAACTTATTGGAGGCTAAGTGACGTTTACACTGACAGGAAACAGATGGCATGCTGTAACCAGTCTGGGCAGGAGTGAGTACCCGTGCCAATGACACTTCCGAGCAACAACTGGCGGTGTTGAAGCCCAGGGATGAGAAGACAACAGGGTGGAGGCAGCATGACTTTTTGCCGTTCACACAGCAGGGGAACAGCTGACATTACTGAACGCCAGTAACACTATAGCTTGTGTATTGGTCTGTGGACACGACACTTCTGAGCAGCAACTGCCAGTGTTGTAGCCCAGGGAGTAGAGTTCATGTGGTAGAAAGATGAACATAACAGGAGACATGGATAACGTTGCGAACCAGTTATTTAATCTGAAAACGGACAGACAAATTCTGGCGAGATCCATGCCTTGTTCATTTTCAGAAAAGTAAGCCGGTCTACATTATCGGAGGATAGTCGCATGCGACGGTCTGTTAGTACACCACCTGCAGCACTAAAGACGCGCTCAGATAATACACTGGCAGCAGGGCAAGCCAGCACCTCCAATGCATACTGGCTAAGCTCTGGCCATGTATCCAGCTTAGAGACCCAAAACTTGAATGGGAAGAGCCATCTGGGAGTACACTGAGAGGGAAAGACATGTAGTCTGTCACCATCTTACGGAAACGTTGCCTCCTGCTGACTGGAGCCGTCTCGGATGGTGTAGACATTTGTGGCGCTGCCACAAAACTTCGCAACATTTGGAACATACTGGTCTTGCCCTGTGCAGAGGCGCTGCTTGTGCTCCCTCTTGTTGCAGAGCTGTCTCCACTGCCTCGACGCACAGAGCTGCTTTGTAAAGCAGTAGCAGCAGCAGTGCTCTCGGCTGGAATGGAGAACATTATGGATTGCACCAGTGTGTCTTGGTACTCCCGCATTTTACGCTCCCGGTTCAACGGTGTGATGAGGCTTTGTAAGTTGTCCCGGTAGCGAGGGTCTAGGAGGGTGTACACCCAATAATCAGACGTGGTGAGAATGTGGGCGATGCGGCGGTCGTTTCTCAGGCACTGCAGCATGAAATCAACCATGTGCTGCAGACTCCCAACTGGCCAACAAACGCTGTCCCCTGCAAGAGGCGTCATCTCTGCCTGCTCTGCATCACCCCACCCTCGCTCTACATACTGACTAGAGCGTTGTGTACCTCCCTCTGGAGCGATGTCTTCCTCCTCCATTGACTCCTCCTCATCCTCCTCACAAAGTGAGCCCTGCCCAGCCCTTTGTGAGGAACCACGTTGCGCTGACTGTCTTGAAGGTGATGGAATTTGTGACTCCTCATCCTCCACCTCTTCCAAAACCTCATCCCTTAGTGCTTGCAGTGTTTTTTGAAGCAGGCAGATAAGGGGGACAGTCAGGCTGACTAGTGCATCATCTGCACTCGCCATCCGCGTTGACTCATCAAACGGACGCAAAACGTGGCAGATGTCCTTCATAGAGGCCCACTCAGTAGTGGTGAAGTGTGAACGGCGCAAATTGCGAGTTGATTGCGCCTGATGCAGCTGATACTCCATTACTGCTGGCTGCTGCTCACACAACCGCTCCAACATATGTAACGTGGAATTCCACCTGGTGGGTACGTCACATATGATGCGATGTTCAGGAAGGCGAAATCTGCGTTGCAGAGCTGCAATGCGCGATCTGGCCATGCTGGAACGTCGCAAGTGAGCGCACTCTAGGCGGACCTTGTGCAGCAGTGCATCAAGATCCGGATAGTCCCTCAAAAAACTCTGCACGACCAAGTTGAGCACATGTGCCAGACATGGTATGTGAGTGAGGTTGCCAAGGCCCAGAGCTGCCACCAGATTTCGGCCATTGTCACACACTACCAAGCCTGGCTGGAGATTCGCTGGCAAAAACCACACGTCGCTCTCCTGCTTGATGGCATTCCAGACCTCCTGCGCTGTGTGGCTTCGATTTCCCATGGAAATTAATTTCAGGACGGCCTGTTGACGTTTGGCCACGGCTGTGCTCATATTGGTCGCATCAGGTAAGCGTTCACGGGTCCATGTGGAGGTAGACCGTGACGGCTCCTGCAGCGATGATTCTGAGGAACTGGAGTAGGAGGAGGAGTCAATGTGGACAGACTTGATTCCTGCAATCCTTGGAGTTGGCAGAACACGTACAGCGCCACTCGCAAGATCTGTACCCAGCTCCACAACATTGACCCAATGGGCAGTGAGGGTAACAGGTATCGTCCCTGGCCATGGGTACTGGTCCACGCATCGGTGGTCAGGTGGACCTTGCTACTGACGGCGTTTAGTAGCGCATGTTTAATTTTTCCCTCAACATGCTTTTGCAGAGCAGGGACGGCTTGCCTGCTGAAATAAAATCGGCTGGGCACATTGTATTGTGGGACTGCCAATGCCATTAAGTTACGGAAACTGTCAGTCTCCACCAGCCTGAATGACAGCATTTCAAGGGACAGGAGTTTTGCAATGCCAGCATTCAGAGCCTGTGCTCGTGGATGGTTTGCCGAGTATGGCCGTCTTTTATCCCATGCCTGTGCTACCGATGGCTGTTTTGTGGCCTGGGAGTGTGAGGATGACAGGGAACTTGCAGCTGTGGGTGGAATAACACTGGGTCTCTGGACAACAGTGACAGAGGTTCTTCCATGGCGATCCTGTGAGGAAGCAGAACCAGCTGTGTGTGAGCTGGAGGAAGAGGCTCCAACATGAGCTGAAGATGTAGGTGCTGCTGTAGGTTGGCCTACATCTCCAGTGTGTCTTTGGAACTCAACCACGTGCTTTGACCGCACATGTTTCCACATATTTGTGGTATTAAGGTTACTGACATTTTTACCTCTTTTTACTTTTTGATTGCACAGCTTGCATTTGACATAGCAAATATCATCTGCAAGTGTGTCAAAAAAGGACCACGCAGTGCAAGTCCTGGGAGCGCCCGTTTTGGCTGTTGGAAGAGAACTGCTACAAACGGGTGCCAAACTGGAGGCTACAGGCAACCGAGTCTGCAGCCTAACTCTCCCTACTGTTTGGACCGTTGGGGCAATCTCTTCCTCAGAGCTGCTACCACCACCTTCCTGTTCCTCACGCCATGTTGGGTCTTGGACCTCATCATCTCCACTACCCTCTTCCAACACCCGCTGCTGTTGGGTGGTCTGGCCAGCACCATGCTCAACAGAAAATGGCACCTGAGTCTCATCATCATCAGATGCGTTCTGCGGTGTGCTGACCATCGGCACTGGCTCACCCGCATCTTCACATTCAGAGAGACACAGCTGTTTGCCATCACTGCATACTGCCTCTTCTTCACATTCCAGAATGCTGCTTGGCTGGGCCCCTGTTTGCAAGCCAACAGATTCTGAGAACAGAAGCAGAGACTCAGCTGGCTCCAGTTCAGAACTCTCTGACTGCCTGGGCAATTTGGCAGGCGGTGAAGAGACAGATGGTTGTTCAACAGTGCTGTGGTCCTGAGAGGAGGTGGAAGGAATTGAAGTCGATGCATTGGCTGCCATCCAACCAACAACGGCTTCAATTTGTTCTTCCCGCAGCAGGGGGGTACGCTGAGCTCCTACAAAAGTGCGCATAAAGGAACGCTCACGGGGAAAACTGGTGGATGCTGTGTCACTGGGTGCGGCAGCAGCCACAGAATCCCCACGTCCTCTCCCTGCTGAAACTCCACGGCCACGACCACGTGCCTTACTCCCTGCCTTCTTCATCTTGGTAGATTGATAAAGAAAGTCAGAAAAGTTATAAGGCCTAAGTGTGGTTATTCCTCAGAGACTGCAGTGAACACTGCAGACAACTGTTCACTATCTGTGAAAGGCTCCTTTCTGTACTTCTATAGTGTTTGCAACCAATGTATTGTATACGGATGGAAGCGCGTCACACTAATAGATTAGATTTTTTTCAAATATAATGGAGAAGCACCAATTGGAGAGAAATGAAAAGGATGAGGCACTGAGACACGCTCAGCAGAGTACAAGCAGCAGTGCTTGAACAAGTAACTGGAGCGTGATATGCACTCAAAAAATAAAAAACACAGACTGAAGTGAACACTGAAACACAACTGTTCACAATCTGGGAAAGGCTACTCCTTTGTCTACTTCTATAGTGTTTGCAACCAATGTATTGGATACGGATGGAAGCGCGTCACACTAATAGATTAGTTTTTTTTCAAATATAATGGAGCAGCACCAATTGGAGAGAAATGAAAAGGATGAGGCACTGAGACACGCTCAGCAGAGTACAAGCAGCAGTGCTTGAACAAGTAACTGGAACGTGATGTGCACTCAAAAAATAAAATACACAGACTGAAGTGAACACTGAAACACAACTGTTCACAATCTGGGAAAGGCTACTCCTTTCTGTACTTCTATAGTGTTTGCAACCAATGTATTGTATACGGATGGAAGCGCGTCACACTAATAGATTAGATTTTTTTCAAATATAATGGAGAAGCACCAATTGGAGAAAAATGAAAAGGATGAGGCACTGAGACACGCTCAGCAGAGTACAAGCAGCAGTGCTTGAACAAGTAACTGGAGCGTGATATGCACTCAAAAAATAAAAAACACAGACTGAAGTGAACACTGAAACACAACTGTTCACAATCTGGGAAAGGCTACTCCTTTCTGTACTTCTATAGTGTTTGCAACCAATGTATTGTATACGGATGGAAGCGCGTCACACTAATAGATTCGATTTTTTTCAAATATAATGGAGAAGCACCAATTGGAGAAAAATGAAAAGGATGAGGCACTGAGACACGCTCAGCAGAGTACAAGCAGCAGTGCTTGAACAAGTAACTGGAGCGTGATATGCACTCAAAAAATAAAAAACACAGACTGAAGTGAACACTGAAACACAACTGTTCACAATCTGGGAAAGGCTACTCCTTTCTGTACTTCTATAGTGTTTGCAACCAATGTATTGTATACGGATGGAAGCGCGTCACACTAATAGATTCGATTTTTTTCAAATATAATGGAGAAGCACCAATTGGAGAAAAATGAAAAGGATGAGGCACTGAGACACACTCAGCAGAGTACAAGCAGCAGTGCTTGAACAAGTAACTGGAGCGTGATATGCACTCAAAAAATAAAAAACACAGACTGAAGTGAACACTGAAACACAACTGTCCACAATCTGGGAAAGGCTACTCCTTTGTCTACTTCTATAGTGTTTGCAACCAATGTATTGGATACGGATGGAAGCGCGTCACACTAATAGTTAAATTGCATGGAGCAGCAAGAATTACACTGAAGAAAAAAAAAGAAGAGTCTGTGAGTGACACGTGCAGATGCCTACAGACAGCGTTGCATGCAGAGCAAACTGCAGCGTCACCTGCACTCTCACACACACCTTGCACAGAGCTGTTAAAACAACACTGGCAAAAGGAAGCTTTACATAGCGGTTGGTAAACTAGCCTGCCTAAAGCCCAGTACACAAAATCGCAATATCTAACTGTCCCTCAGAGTCAGCAGAGCAGCGTTCTGTCCCTAACTGAGTTCACAGCACAGTGACGCTAAAATGGAGGCGGCGCCTTTTATAGTGCATTCTGACATCATTTCAGCAGCCAATCACAGCCATGTCATTAGTTAAGATGACCGCAGCATTACAGGATGTGCCCACACTTCATAAGATTCCTCATTGGCTGACTAAAATCACATTGCCTCTCAAAGAATTATGGGAACTTCCGATTCCGGTATACGATATAGGAAAAATATCGGAACTAAGTATCGGAATTCCGATAAAGCGAATATCGGCCGATACCCGATACTTGCGGTATCGGAATGCTCAACACTACTACTGACAACATGTCTCTGAATTTCCCAGGAATAAATTTTGTATTTATTTTCAGAAAATGAGAAATGGTCAAAATAACAAAAAAATCAGTGCTTGCAGACCTCAAATAATGCTAAGAAAACAAGTTCATAATCATTTAGAAACAGCAATACTAATGTTTTAACTCAGGAAGAGTTCAGAAATCAATATTTTGTGGAATAACCATGACTTTTAATCACAGCTTTCATGCCTCTTGGCATGCTTTCCACCAGTCTTTCACACTGCTTTTGGGTGACCTTATGTCACTCCTGTTACAAAAATTTTAGCAGTTCTTCTTTGTTTGATGGCTTGAGACTATCCATCTTCCTCTTGATTACATTCCAGAGGCTTTCAAAGGGGTTCAGGTCTGGAGATTGGGCTGGCCATGACAGGGATTTGATGTGGTGGTCCTTCATCCATATATTGAATGACCTAGCTGTGTGGCATGGCACATTGTCATGCTGGAAAAAACAGTCCCCGGAGTTGGGAAACATTGCCTGAGCAGAAGGATTCAACTGTTTTTCCAGGATAACCTTGTATGCGGCTTGATTAATACAGTCATGGCCAAAAGTTTTGAGAATGACACAAATATTAATTTTTACGAAGACTACTGTTTCACTTTTTCGAATGGCAATTTGCATATACTCCAGAATGTTATAAAGATTGATCAGCTTAACAGCAATTACTTGCAAAGTCAATATTTGGCTAGAAAATTAACTTTATCCCCCAAAACACATTTCAACATCATTGCAGCCCTGCCTTACAAGGACCAGCTAACCTCTTTTCAGTGATTGCTCCATTAACACAGGTGTGGATGTTGATGAGGACATGGCTGGAGATCAAACTGTCATGATTAAGTAAGAATGACACCACTGGACACTTTATAAGGAGGCTGGTGCTTGGCATCATTGTTTCTCTGCTGTTAACCATAGTTATCTCTAAAGAAACATGTGCAGTCATCATTGCAATGCACAAAAATGGCCTAACAGGGAAGAGTATCGCAGCTAGAAAGATTGCACCTCAGTCAACAATCTATCGCATCATCAAGAACTTCAAGAAGAGAGGTTCCATTGTTGCCAAAAAGGCTCCAGGGCGCCCAAGAAAAACCAGCAAGCGCCTGGACCGTCTCTTAAAAGTGTTTCAGCTGCGGGATCGGGCTACCAGCAGTGCAGAGCTTGCTCAGGAATGGCAGCAGGCAGGTGTGAGTGCATCTGCACGCACTGTGAGGCGGAGACTCTTGGAGCAAGGCCTGGTCTCAAGGAGGGCAGCAAAGAAGCCACTTCTCTCCAGAAAAAACATCATGGACAGACTGATATTCTGCAAAAGATACAGGCAGTGGACTGCTGAAGACTGGGGTAAAGTTATTTTCTCTGATGAATCCCCTTTTCGATTGTTTGGGCCATCAGGAAAACGCCTCATTCGGAGAAGACAAGGTGAGCGCTACCACCAGTCTTGTCTCATGCCAACTGTTAAGCATCCTGAAACCATTCATGTGTGGGGTTGCTTCTCAGCCAAGGGAATCGGCTCTCTCACAGTCTTGCCTAAAAACACAGCCATGAATAAAGAATGGTACCAGAATGTCCTCCAAGAGCAACTTCTCCCAACCCACCAAGAGCAGTTTGGCGATCAACAATGCCTTTTCCAGCATGATGGAGCACCTTGCCATATAGCAAAGGTGATAACTAAATGGCTCAGGGAACAAAACATAGAGATTTTGGGTCCATGGCCTGGAAACTCCCCAGATCTTAATCCCATTGAGAACTTGTGGTCAATCATCAAGAGATGGGTGGACAAACAAAAACCTAAAAATTCTGACAAAATGAAAGCATTGATTGTGCAAGAATTGACTGCTATCAGTCAGTATTTGGTCCAGAAGTTGATTAAGAGCATGCCAGGGAGAATTGCAGAGGTCCTGAAGAAGAAGGGTCAACACTGCAAATATTGACTTGCTGCATTAACTCATTCTAACTGTCAATATAAGCTTTTGTTACTCATATGTTTGCAATTATTATATTTCTGTCTGTGATAAAAACATATGTCAAACACACATAAAAACCAGAGGGCAGCAGATTATGTGAAAATATAATATTTGTGTCATTCTGAAAACTTTTGGCCATGACTGTATATCCTTCGCAAAGATTAGCCTGCCAAATTCCAGCCTTGCTGAAGCATCCCCAGATCATCACTGATCTTCCACCAAATTTCACAGTGGATGCAAGACACTGTGGCTTGTGCGAAGGGCTCCGTCTAACCATTAGACCAGTGGTCTCCAACCTTTTTTGCACCAGGGACCGGCTTCAAGCAAACCATTCTTCCATGGCCTGGCAGGGCAAGGATAGAGGTGTGGCAGGGGTGGCGCTTTGGTCATAAGGGGTCGGGGCTATGGACGGGGTTGTAGTTTATTAGTAGTGCATACTTATCATTTAATTATAACATTTATAATGTGAATGTGACTCAGTTGTATACAAGGCTCTGCTCCCACCCTTGTATACAAGGCTCCGCTCCCACCCTTGTATACAAGGCTCTGCTCCCACCCTTGTATGCATGGCTTCGCGCCCACCCTTCCATACAAGGTTCTGCTCCCACCCTTGCATACAAGGCTCCGCTCCCACCCTTGTATACAAGGCTCCGCTCCCACTCTGAATGCATGGCTCCGCTCCCACCCTTGTATGCATGTCTCCGCTCCCACCCTTGCATACAAGGCTCCGCTTCCACCCTTGTATACAAGGCTCCGATCCCACCCTTGTATACAAGGCTCTGCTCCCACCCTTGTATGCATGGCTCTGCTCCCACCTTTGTATACAGGGCTCCGCTCCCACCCTTGTATACAAGGCTCCGCTCCCACCCTTGTATACAAGGCTCCGCTCCCACCCTTGTATACAAGGTTCCGCTCCTACCCTTGTATGAATGGCTCCGCTCCTTCCCTTGTATTCAAGGCTCCGCTCCAACTCTTGTATACAAGGCTCCACTCCCACCCTTGTATACAAGGCTCCACTCTCACCCTTGTATACAAGGCTCCGCTCCCTCCCTTGTATACAAGGCTCTGCTCCCACCCTTGTATGCATGGCTGGGCTCCCCCATCCTCCCCCTCACACCGTCACTGAACTTCCCTGCATCCCTGTCGGCCGCGGCAGCTTCTTCCTCCTGTGCAGTGCGGTCACGTAGTATTACTCATTAAGGTCATGAATATGGATGCCACGCCTATGGGAGTGGAGTCGCATCCATATTCATAATCTTAATGAGAGGTACTAAGTCACCGCTCAGCACTGGATGAAGCTGCCGCGGCCGACAGGATGCAGCGACGGAAGGTGAGTATTGATGTCTTCTGGAAGCCGGCGGCTGTAGCTGTCACTACAGTGCTACAGCCGCCGGCTCCATGTGTGTCCAGCATTCTGTGCCGTGGCCCGGCAACAGAACTGCAACGGCCCGGTCCTGGGCCACGGACCGGCGGTTGGTGACCCCTGCATTAGATGATCAGGTGTTGGACAAAGCTGAAAATTAGACTCATCAGAGAAGATTACCTTACTCCAGCCCTCTATGGTACAATCCTTATGGTCTGTGGCAAACTTCAGCCTGGCTCTCCTTTGCTTCTCAGTGATGAAAGGCTTTTTTCTAGCTTTACATGACTTGAGTTCTACCTCTAGGAGCCTGTTACGAACTGTTCTTGCCGTGCACTTCACCCCAGCTGGCATTTGCCATTCCTTTTGTAGGTCACTTGATGTCATCCTGCTGTTATGTTCTGCTACAAGCACTAAGGAAAGAAAGGGAAATCTGTCCCTACAATAGAACTAAGCTCAATCCCTACAATGTAACGGGAACCTGATCCTGCGATCAGACCCGCTAAAGTCCTCAGCTAGTCTGAACGAAGACCTATAGATGCGAGGAAGGGATCCCTACAAGCACTAGGGACTGGGAGAAAAGATGGACACCTCCCAACAGAAGTTGTAGCAGTAAAAAGAAAAACAAAACAACATAGAACACGGAGGTCTGAAGACCAAGCAAAACTATTTGAGTAAGGTAACAAAGCACCTGGCTAGCTTAAGAGTAGAAGTTACAATGAAGTCTAGCAAAGCCAGAAGGGCGGAGCAGGATTAAGTAGGCAAAAAAGGTCATGTGACCAGCAAGATAGAAAAAACCTAACAGGAGAGTTCTAACAGTACCCCCCCTTCTAAAAGGATCCTCCGGATCCCCTAGGCCCAGGCTTACCCAGAAACCTCTTGTGAAACGCTCTGACAAGTCTGGACGCAGAAACATCATCCGCCCTCCCCCATGAGTTATCCTCGGGTCCGAAACCCTTTCAAACAACGAGATACTGCAAACTCCCTCTATAAAGTCTAGAATTTAGGATGCGGGAAATTTCATATTCCCCGTCCTCCACCACCGTGGGAACAGAGGCAGAGGCGTCTCCATCCGACACATCAACTCTTTTCAACAGAGAAACATGAAACACCCGATTAATCTTCCAGGAGGTGGGAACCGCAGATTGGTTAACAACCTGAAGCACCTTGAAGGGCCCTACAAACTTGGGACCCAATTTTTTAAAAGGAATCCTCAACCGCAGATTCTTAGAGGACAACCAACCCATGTCACCAATAGCAAACAAAACCTCTTGCTGTTTACTATCAAAGTACCTTTTAGATTTTCTGTTAGCCTCCTGAAGATTACCACGTACATCCGTCCAAACTCTCTCCAAATCACCAGAAAAATTCTCCTCTTCAGGCACGGCTGATACCAATTTGCAGAATGACCCAAACGACGGATGTCTCCCAGTACAGCAAAAAAAAGGCGAACAACCAGCAGAAGAGGATGTATGGTTGTTAAGAGCAAATTCAGCAAGTGGCAGAAACTCAGACCACCCCTCTTAATTGTCTGCCACAAAACAACGCAAGAACTGTTCAACATCCTGGTTTTTCCTTTTTGTCTGGCCATTAGACTCAGGATGATATCCGGATGAAAACAACAAATGAACTCCCAACCTGTCACAAAAGGTGCGCCAAAAACGAGCCACGAACTGAGGTCCCCTATCAGAAACAATGTCTGTAGGAACGCCACGTAGCCTGACAAATTCCTTGACAAAGGCCTTAGCGAGAGTCTTAACGCAGGGCAATTTGATGAAAGGAACCAAGTGACACATCTTGCTAAAACGGTCCACGACCACCGAGATGACAGTGAAACCCTCAGAGAGGGGAAGGTCAGTAATAAAGTCCATAGCCAAATGTGTCCAGGGTGCACTAGGGATCTCCAGAGGGCAAAGCAACCCCGCAACAGGAGTGTGAAGACTTAGATCTAGCACACACAGTGCATTGACGCACCCACTTAATGACTTCCTTCTGCCATCCAGGCCACCAAAAACTGCGACCCACAAGTCTCTTGGTCTCAGAGATTCCAGGATGACCTGCCAACCGACACTCATGACACTCAACAAACAAATCTCTCCTAAAGGTCCCAGGCACAAACAACCTCCCATGGGGAGTGTTAGATGGTGCATTCTCCTGTGCTTTAAGAATCTCCTCTTTCAACACAGAGTCCAAAGCAGCAATCACAACCCCTTCTTGTAAAATGTTCTCCTCCTCCTCAGCACCAACCATGGGAGAAAAGCTGCGAGACAAAGCATCGGCTTTAACATTCTTAGTACCTGGAATGTAAGTAACGGAAAAATTAAACCGTGAGAAAAACAGTGCCCACCTAGCCTGACGGGCATTCAAGCGTTTGGCAGCATCCAGATAGATCAGATTTTTATGATCAATGAAAACCCTAACGGGAAATTCAGCACCTTCCAAGAGATGCCGCCAGTGTTCAAATGCGAGTTTAATGGCCAACAATTCCCGATTACCAATATCATAATTCAGTTCAGTCTCAGAAAATTTTTTTGAAAAAAAGGCACAGGGATGTATTCCATCCATGTTTTCCTGAGGCAACACCGCGCTGACCCCCACAGAAGAAGCATCAACCTCAACCAAAAACGGTTTAGTCAGATCAGGCTGCATAAGGATGGGAGCAGAGCTGAACTTCTCCTTTAAAAACACAAAAGCCTCAATGGCCTCAGTAGTCCACTGAACCGCATTAGCACCTTTCCTGGTGAGCTCGGTCAGCGGTTTGACAATAATAGAAAAATGTTTAATGAATTTTCTATAATAATTGGCGAAACCCAAAAACCTCTGTAACGATTTCAAACCAATAGGCCTAGGTCATTCCTGCACAGCTGGAACTTTCACCGGATCCATCTCAAAACCTTCACTGGAGATAATGTAGCCCAAAAAACTAATTCTCTGTACGGCGAACTCACATTTCTCCAGCTTAGCAAAAAGCGAATTGTCACTCAATAACTGTAATACCTCACAAACGCTCCACCATGAGATTACAAATCCGGCGAATAAATCAAAATGTCATCCAAATACACAACCACACTTTTGCGATCAAAGGTCTAAGGATGTCATTAATAAGATTCTGAAAAAATGCAGGAGCATTGGTAAGGCCAAAAGGCATAACCAGATTCTAAAAATGACCCACCGGAGTGTTAAAAGCAGTCTTCCATTCATCACCCTCCTTCATGCGCAACAAATTGTATGCCCCCCCAAAGATCAATTTTAGAGAACCACTTGGCCCCCGCTAACTGGTTAAACAAATCAGGAATCAATAGCAGTGGGTAAGGATTGCATACCGTAATTTTATTAATCTCACGAAAGTCCAGACAAGGAGGTAAACCGCCGTCCTTTTTTTTAACAAAAAAAATCCAACAGCCACAGGAGACTTGGAAGGTCTAATGTGACCGGCGGCCAAGCTTGTCTGTATGTATTCCTCCAAAGCCTTCCTCTCAGGTATAGTAAGATTAAATAACCGACTTTTAGGAAGAGTCGCTCCAGGGACAAATTCAATAGTACAATCATAGTCTCTATGGGGAGGTAACATCTGCGATTCCTTCTCAGAAAAAACTTTCCAAAAATCCTGAATAGGTACAGGTAATTCCCCTTTATCCACAGCAGCAATATGCCCGTTACAACACTTGTCATAACACTGAGGGCTCCAGGACTTAATTTCATTGGTAGACCAATCCAGAACAGGATTGTGCAATTTTAACCAGGGTAACCCCAATATCACCAGAGAAGGCAAATTATTCAATACTACCAAATCCAAATTTTCTTGGTGAACACCATTAATAGTGAGGGGAAATTCACAGACCTTGTGAGTAACATTCTTCTGTCATCAACAGGTTTTAATTTAAGTTTTTCCAATAATTCCCCATCAATCACATTCAGAGTAGAACCACAATCGACAATACCCGAAATTCCATTAATTCTTCCTGAGCAGCAATAGTGGCAGAAAGAAATACACCCTTAGTGTTTAAACAGGCTATACGGGCGACACTGACCTCCTTTTTTTTTTTTTTTCTCATACGCAGCACACAGTTCTTAATGAAATGGTCAGATTTGCCGCAATAAAAGCACAAACCCTCTGAAAACCTGCGGTCTTTTTCCTGAGAGCGGAGTGCCATCGCTCCAATCTCCATCGGCTCTCCAATGTCAGTACAAACCCTCTCAAGACTAGGAGCTGACATGGCAGATTTACTCTCATTAACCCTTGCACACAGTCTCCCATCCACCCGTATAGCTAATTGCATAGCCACCTGCAAGTTACCAGGTATGGGATAAGCAATCAGCAAATCTTTAACCCTTTCACCTAGCCCTGCAAGAAACAAACTTTTCAAAGCTGAATCGTTCCACTCCACCTGAGTAGACCACCGTCGGAAGTGAGTACAATATTTTTCCACATTACCTGATCCCTGCCTCAAACTCTCAACTCTGTCTCAGCTGATGAGACGCGATCAGGATCATCATACAGCAACCTCAAATCAGAAAAAAAACTATCCACTGATCTAAAGCATGGATCAGTAGGTTGCAGAGAAAAAGCCCATTCCTGAGGTTCTTTGCGCAAAAGTGACATTATGAACCCTATGCGCTGCGATTCATCACCAGAGGATCTGGGTCTCAAACAAAAATACAACAAGCATGCATTTTAAAAGAAAAAAAATCTTGTGTTCACCAAAAAATAAATCAGGCAAACCTACCTTTGGCTCCACGAAATGTGCTGCAGAACAACTACTCACGTGTTGCTGGAGGTCAGCCACCTCAAGAGAGAGTCCCTGCAAGCGTTGAGCCAACTCCCAAACCGACACCATGATGGAAATTGGAAATCTTTCCTTAGAGATTTTTCTTTTGGGCTGGACTTACTGTTATGTTCTGCTACAAGCACTAAGGAAAGAAAGGGAAATCTGTCCCTACAATAGAACTAAGCTCAATCCCTACGATGTATCGGGGAACCTGATCCTGCGATCAGACCCGCTAAAGTCCTCAGCTAGTCTGTACGAAGACCTATAGATGCGAGGAAGGGATCCCAACAAGCACTAGGGACTGGGAGAAAAGATGGACACCTCCTAACAGAAGTTGTAGCAGTAAAAAGAAAAACAAAACAACATAGAACACAAAGGTCTGAAGACCAAGCAAAACTATTTGAGTAAGGTAACAAAGCACCCGGCTAGCTTAAGAGTAGAAGTTACAGTGAAGTCCAGCAAAGCTAGAATGGCGGAGCAGGATTAAGTAGGCAAAAAAGGTCATGTGACCAGCAAGAAAGAAAAAACCTAACAGGAGAGTTCTAACACCTGTGGTTGCTGAGTGACATTCAAATAAGATGACGGTCATCCCGGTCAGTAGAGAGATGTTTTTGCCCTCTGCCGGTCTGTAGCTTTGTTATGCCCAATGTCTGCTGCTTGACCTTGTTGTAATGGACTGCCATCTTGGAACCTTTAAGGATGGAGGCAACATGACGCTCACTGTATCCCTCTGCTAGTAAAGCCAGAATTGAGCCCTTCTTTTACTCACTCAAGACTTTTCTTTTCAACTCCTTTGGCATGGTTAAAAGTTATTTTTTCATTAACATTACTTTTGGGATATTATTAGCACTTGTTTTGCCATCCAGCTTGTCCTATTGCAAGAGGATTGTGAACACCACAGCAGTGTTTTTAATACTTTCCTTTGTTAAAGAAGGTTTGGTTTACCACCTAATCAGAAGCACATTAAGTAGAATGAGGTGTACTCTGGTTGGAATTCAACGGACACTGGAATGGAATGGCTGTCAGACATGTAGAGAAGCTGATTTTTATAAAACTGTACAGTGGTCTCTTAATTTTTGCCAGAGCTGTATACTGTATTGCTTTACTGTACAGGTAGCCATCTGTCCATGACTTTATTTAGGTGGAGCTGCAGCTGTAATAAGTGCATTGCAGTGCAAAAACTTAAACTGAACCTGTCAGAAATGTATCCTACCCCAAATTGTTTATCTAACTGTATAGCCTTTTAAACAATAAGCCAGTGGATCGCATCATATCCCCAAATTGTTGCACCAAGGATAACTAGCATTTTCAATTTGTGTCTGGAAGTGTACTGGGGCGTGACAACGCACTTCCAGTTTCTCAGAATCACGCTGTATTTCCTACCTAGCAGCAACTGCCCCTGTCTGATTGATAGATTAGTGGCCATGTACCAAAGCAAACGTCCTGTCAATCCACCATGGGAGGGTGCTTCTAGGTAGGAAATATAGAGTGATGCTGAGAAGCTAGAAATACATTTTTATGGCCAAGTGCACTTCCAGACACAACTTTAAAACGCCATTTGTCACTGCTGGAGCACTACCTTAGGTTCACAAAAAGATCAAGAGGGTTATCTTCGAAAGGGCTACACAAACATATTGTTTGTTTGGAGGCTGGGGTAAAAGTTCCTGATAGCCTCACAACAAATTTAGAGGGGTTTTCTGGGC
The DNA here is from genome assembly GCA_033576555.1 of Oophaga sylvatica. Lineage (NCBI taxonomy): Eukaryota > Metazoa > Chordata > Amphibia > Anura > Dendrobatidae > Oophaga > Oophaga sylvatica. Next base: position 9,799 of record JARQOD010009296.1, on the reverse strand, counting down.
TTAACAATTTATTATACATAGGCTACCAGAGGATTAAAACAATAAACTGAGATGATACTCATCTTTCCGAGCTGTAGTGGTGGCTCTACGCTGTCATTCTGGTCTCTGCTTACGGGCTGCAGAGATGACAAAACAGTGCACATCACTGTTCTAGCCAATCACTGTACTTATCTGCTCATGCCGTCTTCTAAGGCAGAGTCGCTGAGCTCAGTGATCGGCTGCAGCATTGATGTGCACAATATCACCACTGCAACCTGTAAACACATACCGGAGCAGAGAAAGGTGAGTACCATCTCAGTTTATTGTTATTCCCCTTCTCGCCTATGGATATTAAAATTGTATAACTAGAAAACATTTTTAACATTATTACCAATAGGAAAACCTTTGAAAAAAGTTTCCTATCTCATGAATGTAAAGGAATTATTTTTTACGCTTTTCTTATATAACGCCATCATATTCCACAGCGCTGTCAGACATCATCATCATCATCACTGCCCCCATTGGCGCTCACAATCTACATTCCCTATCAGTATGTCTTTGGAATCTCTGCATTCATTACTGTTTCAAAGAAGCTTAGTGCAGGGTAAGGTAAAGGATACTGTAATTTATTCTATCCCTTTATTTCAATCTTGAGACTGGTTGCACTGGATTCTCCTTCCCTATTGTAAAGGTGGGGGGTCTCGGTAATGTTATTTATTTATTTATTTTACGTATTTATATAGCGCCATTAATTCAACAGCGCTTTACAGACATTATTGGCTACATTCTAAATCGGGAAATGCTAGTCCACAGTAAAAAAGCTATGCATTCCTCCACATCTATCTTGCTTTCCTATCTATTAAACACATGGGAATTCTGTTAATTGTTATCTGCTGATATTTCAGAAAAAATAATGGTGTCAAAACAGAGTAGGGTCATTTTAAACTAAACATAACCAAACCGTAAATTGCAGATGAATTTATAGTACTGAATTTTGTGTTCAATAAATGGTTTTTAAAATGCATTTTCTTTTCCTTAGTATTTTCAGTGATTACATCCCAATGGAGAAAGAGTTGTTAGAGCAAATATATGAATATATGTAAGTATTAGATTTCCTAAATAAAACCAAGACACAATAATAAAAACTGTAAAGCTGAAATGTGTGATCACTAGGTGGCACTGTCTCACTATATCAGTTTTGTGCAACTCTGATGCACAAGTTACAAACTTTTTAAGAAGCTTTGTTTTCAGGTAGATTTATTATTTTTTAAAGGATGTAGAAAAAAAGTATGCTTACAATTTTAATAACACTCAACAGTTTTTATTGTTATTCGCACAAAACAACAGCATTTTATGTAACCATCTGGTATATTATAGGCATTCATAAAGTCTCATGGCAAAATCTGGAATGGGGCTGTCGTTTCCTGTGCCTGAAGAGCGTAAATTCAGATTCAAATTGAACTGCATTTTTAAGAAGAAATACAGTGCCTTGCGAAAGTATTCAGCCCCCTGGAACTTTTCAACCTTTTCCCACATATCATGCTTCAAACATAAAGATACCAAATGTAAATTTTTGGTGAAGAATCAACAACTAGTGGGACACAATTGTGAAGTTGAATGAAATGTATTGGTTATTTTACATTTTTGTGGAAATACAAAAACTGAATAGTGGGGCGTGCAATATTATTCGGCCCCTTTTCTTTCCGTGCAACAAACTCACTCCAGAAGTTCATTGTGGATCTCTGAATGATTAAATGTTGTCCTAAATGACTAATGATGATAAATTTAATCCACCTATGTGTAATCAAGTTTTCGTATAAATGCACTTGCTCTGCGATAGTCTCAGGGTTCTGTTTTAAGCACAGAGAGCATCATGAAGACCAAGGAACACAAGAGGCAGGGCCGTGATATTGTTGTGGAGAAGTTTAAAGCCAGATTTGGATACAAAATTATTTCCAAAACTTTAACCCCTCTCTGCCATCAGACGTACTATTCCGTCCATTTGACCCTGGACCTTATTCCCATGGACGGAATAGTACGTCATGGGCGATCAGCTGCGCTCCCGGGGGAGCGCAGCTGATCGCCCGCCGGGTGTCAGCTGATTATCACAGCTGACACCCGTGACTGTGTGTCAGGAGCGGTCACAGACCGCTCCCGGCACATTAACCCCTGGCACACCGCGATCAAACATGATCGCGGTGTACCTGGGGCACAGGGGAGGATCGCGCAGGCAGGGGGCTCCCTGCGCGCCCCCCTGAGACCCTCAGAGCAGCGCGATGTGTCGCGCTGTTCCGAGGGTCCATCCTCCCTCCAGGTCCCCGGATCCAAGATGGCGCCGGGGTCCTGCAGGGAGGCGGCTTCCTCAGTGCCTGCTGAGAGCAGGCGCTGGGGAAGCCTGCAGCAGTGCCAGAGCGATCGCTGGTGTGACAGAGTGCTGTGCACACTGTCACATCAGCGATCTGCTAAAATACAGTGATGTCCCACCCTGGGACAAAGTATAAAAGTAAAAAAAATAAAAATAAAAAGTGGTAAAAAAAAATCATTAAAAAAAAAAATATATTGTCCAATAAATTCATTCTTTCCTGTAAATAAAAAAACCAAAACAATAAAAGTACACATATTTGGTATCGCCGCGTCCGTAACGACCCCCCCCTATAAAACTGTCCCACTAGTTAACCCCTTTAATGAACCCCTTAAAAAAAAAAAAGAAAACGAAGCAAAAAATCAATGCTTTATCATCATACCGCTGAACAAAAAGTGGAATAACACGCGACCAAAAAGACCGAGATAAATAACCATGGTACCGCTGAAAACGTCATCTTGTCCCGCAAAAAACGAGCCATAATACAGCATCATCAGCGAAAAAAATAAAAAAGTTATAGCTCGCAGAATAAAGCGATGCAAAAATAATAATTTTTTATATAAAATTGTTTTCATGCTATAAAAGCACCAAAACATAAAAAAATGATATAAATAAGGTATCGCCGTAATTGTACTGACCAGAAAAATAAAACTGCTTTATCAATTTTACCACACGCGGAACGGTACAAACGCCTCCCCCAAAAGAAATTCATGAATTGCTGATTTTTGTTCATTCTAACCTCCCAAAAATCGAAATAAAATGCGATCAAAAAATGTCACGTGCTCAAAAATGGTACAAATAAAAACGTCACCTCGTCCCGCAAAAAATAAGACCTCACATGACTCTGTGGGCCAAAATATGCAAAAATTATAGCTCTCAAAATGTGGTGATGCAAAAAACTATTTTTTGCAATAAAAAGCGTCTTTTAGCGTGACAGCTGCCAATCACAAAAACCCGCTATAAATAGTAAATCAGACCCCCCTTTATCACCCCCTTAGTTAGGGAAAAATAATAAAATTAAAAAAATGTATTTATTTCCATTTTCCCGTTAGGGTTAGGGTTGCGGCTAAAGTTAGGGTTAGGGTTGGCGCTAACGTTAGGATTAGGATTAGGGTTGGGATTACGGTTAGGGGTGTGTTAGGGTTAGGTTTGTGGTTAGGGTTGGGACTAGGGTTAGGGTGTGTTGGGGTTAGGGTTGGAGTTAGAATTGGGGGGTTTCCGCTGTTTAGGCACATCAGGGGCTCTCCAAATGTGACATGGCATCTGATCTCAATTCCAGCTAATTCTGCGTTGAAAAAGTCAAACGGTGCTCCTTCACTTCTGAGCTCTGCCATGCGCCCAAACAGTAGTTTACTCCCGCATATGGGGTATCAGCGTACTCTGGACCACAAGAGTTATTGTGCAATTTGTCCTATTTCTTCTGTTACCCTTGGGAAAATAAAAAACTGGGGGCGAAAATATCATTTTTGTAAAAAAAAAATGATTTTTTTGTTTTTACGGCTGTATGTTATAAAACTTCTGTGAAGCACTTGGAGCTTCATAGCGCTCACCACACTTCTAGATAAGTTCCTTGTGGGGTCTATTTTCCAAAATGGGGTCACTTGTGGGGGGTTTCCACTGTTTAGGCGCATCAGGGGCTCTCCAAATGCGACATGACGCCCCCATACCATTCCATCAAAGTCTGCAATCCAAAACGTCACTACTTCCCTTCCAAGCCCCGACGTGCGCCCATACAGTAGTTTACTCCCACATATGGGTATCAGCATACTCAGGACAAATTGGACAACAACTTTTGGGGTCCAATTTCTCCTGTTACCCTTGTGAAAATAAAATATTGGGGGCGAAAAAATCATTTTTGTAAAAAAAAAAAAAGGATTTTTTATTTTTACGGCTGTACGTTATAAACTTCTGTGAAGCACTTCGGGGTTCAAAGTGCTCACCACACATCTAGATAAGTTCCTTGTGGGGTCTATTTTCCAAAATGGGGTCACTTGTGGGGGGTTTCCACTGTTTAGATTCATCAGGGGCTCTCCAAATGCGACATGACTCCCCCAGACCATTCCATCAAAGTCTGCAATCCAAAACGTCACTACTTCCCTTCCGAGCCCCGACGTGCGCCCATACAGTAGTTTACTCCCACATATTGGGTATCAGCGTACTTAGGACAAATTGGACAACAACTTTTGGGGTCCAATTTCTCCTGTTACCTTTGTGAAAATAAAATATTGGGGGCGAAAAAATCATTTTTGTAAAAAAAAAAAAGGATTTTTTATTTTACGGCTGTACGTTACAAACTTCTGTGAAGCACTTTGGGGTTCAAAGTGCTCACCACACATCTAGATAAGTTCCTTGAGGGGCCTAGTTTCCAAAATGGTGTCATTTTTGGGGGGTTTCCACTGTTTAGGCATATCAGGAGCTCTCCAAACACGACATGGCATCCAGCCAATTCTGCGTTGAAAAAGTCAAACGGTGCTCCTTCCCTTCCAAACTCTGCCATGCACCCAAACAGTGGTTTACTCCCACATATGGGGTATCAGCGCACTCAGGACAAATTGCACAATAACTTTTGGAGTCTTGTTACCCTTGGGAAAATAAAAATTGGGGTGAAAAAAATCAATTTTGTGGAAAAAATATGATTTTTTAATTTTACGGTTCTACGTTATAAACTTGTGTGAAGCACTTGGGGGTTCAAATTGCTCACCAAAGATCTAGATAAGTTCCTTAGGGGGTCTAGTTTCCCAAATGGGGGCACTTGTGGGGGGTTTCCACTGTTTAGGCACAGCAGGGCTCTCCAAATGCAACATGGCGTCCAATCTCAATTCCAGCCAATTTTGGTTGGAAAAAGTCAAATGGTGCTCCTTCCATTCCGAGCTCTGCCATGCGCCCAAACAGTGGTTCCCCCCCACATATGGGGTATCAGCGTACTCAGGACAAATTGGACAACAAATTTTGTGGTCCAATTTCTCCTGTTACCCTTGGGAAAATAAAAAATTAGTGACTAATAGATAATTTTTGTGGGAAAAAAATAGGATTTTTTATTTTCATGCTCGGGCATTATAAACTTGTGTGAAGCACTTGGGGGTTCAAAGTGGGGAGCCCCTGTGCCCCATCTTATGCAAATTTGTTCCTGGGCTGGTGGGAGGAGCTGGTGGTATTTAAAGATCAGGTAGAGTGGTGGCAAGACAAAATATCAATGTGGTACAGGTACATCGACGATGTCTTCATAGTCTGGTCAGGTACGAAGATGGAATTTGAAAACTTCGTCAAAGATCTCAATGTAAATGAATTTAATCTGAGATTTACTTTTGAGATTCACAATGATGCAATATCTTTTTTAGACATCAGGATCAAAAAAGAGCCAGAGGGTAACATTTCCACTATGATATATCGCAAACCCACCAGCACTAACAGCCTCCTTCATTGGCAGAGCCACCACCCGGTTCCACTGAAAAGGGGGATCCCCAAGGGACAGTTCCTAAGGGTCAGAAGGAATTGCTCTAGAAATGATACTTTCATGAACCAATCAAGGGACATGCAGAATAGATTTAGGGAGAGGGGGTACCCTGAACATGTGATTGCAACAGCTTTCGAACATGCAAGAAAGGCAGACCGAAATCAACTGTTGCATAAAAGAGGAAGGGAGGAAACCTCTGAGGTTACCAGGGTGATAGGCACCTATGATCATGGGCATGAAGAAGTGAGACGTATTCTATCAAGACACTGGGACATTCTGAGAATGGATCCAGATCTCAGAGATGTGGTGGGTATGCGACCGAACATCACATTTAGGAGGGGGAGATCGATTAGGGATTTTCTTGTGCACAGCCAATATAGGAGACCGGTAAGGGAAGGCACTTGGCTAGAGAGGAAGCCAATTGGATTCTTCAAATGTGGTAATTGCACTTTGTGTAAATGGATGTCAACGGCAAAAAGTTTTTCCAGTGCTTCCACAGGCAATAGATTCTTCCTTAGAGATTTCTCCAACTGCAAAACCACGGCTGTGGTTTATAAAGGTACGTGCTCATGTCCCAAAGACTACATAGGGAAAACTAAAAGGGAATTTAGAAGAAGGGTTGGGGAACATGTGGGAGACATCCGCAATAATAGGGATACCCCCCTAGCACGACACATGAATGCCATTCACAATGGCAACCTGAGTGACATATCTTTCATGATTATCGAAGTGGTACACACCAACCCTAGAGGCGGAGATGCTGATAATGTGATCCTCAGGAGGGAATGTGAATGGATTTTTAGAATGAATTCCCTAGAACCCTTCGGTTTGAATGAACTCAACTCTTTTGCCTGTTTCTTGTAGCCTACATAATTTTTGGGGTCCAGAAAGGAGACTACTCCAGACGATTCCATGTTGAAAGATCTCTTAAATTGAGATCCGCATAGCTCTGTGTGCAATATCAATTTTGAACCTGTTTCCCCATTGTAGTTGTTGTTCCATAAGAGCCGCGAAACAATAGATTCTAATTTATTGTGGTATTGTGGATCATTAACACCCTGTCCGTGAGATGGGAATCTAGATATCCTTGATTAACATATTGGGATACTTATCTCTTTAAATGAAAAAGTTGCTTTATAGCAACAACTGCAGGCTTAGGAGGACACTTACTACCGGCCACTATTCTGTCACTTGTGAAACCCCTGGCTGTATTGTGTAAGATGGGAGCGGTTTCAAAATAACATATGACTTACACATTGGAGGTCGGCACTATATGGATCTTTGATATGCGCATTCGCTCCTTGATTTGTCGGCTGGAGGGGAGGAGTGAAGGCGACAGTGCTTTGGGCCGTCGCTTTCTCTTGCTCACTCCTTCCCTCTGGAGTGTGTGACGCTGGTGGGCGGTGCCAGATGACGTATTTGCCCACGACACAGACAGGGCTGAGCGGTGCCTGTATGACGTATCATCCCCCGTTTGTACCCTGCTGTTTATGGGCTGAACAGTGATACGGGGGCGGCACTCACGTGGTGGAGGGATCTGCACCAATCCACTACTTTTATTAAAGAGGGCGGCAGATGACGCTAGCCATGTTGCTCCGCCTTGTGTGGGCAGCGCCGGATGTTGCTTTCTGGCGGTATGTATAAATGGGGAACAGTAACACATTGCAGGTTAGCTACCGCACCATGCACAGGACTTTTGATCTGTCTCATCTAGCCTCCTGATGAGCCTACATAGGCAAAACGCGTTGAGGCGCTAAGCTAGAGGTCGTTATCGTGGTGGCTGCCACTTCTAAGTGAAAAGCTAAGTATTGCTATATCCGTGCATCTAATAGCCGTGCAGGGTCAAATGCTTTATTGCTCTTTATCTGTGTATGGGATATTTGTACACTGCAGTATGACCTGAGTTATATCTGTGTGACATGGCAGGCTTGCACGTCATGTACTATTTCTAACTACTAATGATACATTGTATCACTTCAATCTTGAGCACATGTGAATACCAACCTGGCCGCATACCAAGAATCATATATTTAATATATTTTTGTGAGCACTAATCGCTTCGTTTGAAGTATGTTGAAACATTGAATCAACACATCAAGAGTATATATATCCATATTGTTTCATTTATGAGCATCTTTGAACTCCAGGGGTATACCCGCTATTGGGTTATAATGTGCGATTATTTATAAATGAGATTCTGGAGGTATCCAGCATCTGGTTAAGAATCATTTGTATCATGACCTAATTTATGGCATATTTTCATTGCAATACTTGGAATATCTTTACTTAGACTTCTACTGATCATAGAACACCAAGTAGGGCTGATATTTTACCTATCTGTGACCTTTAATAATCTATACTGAGGTCAGATAGTGATATCTTACATTGAGATGAGTCTGTATTTGTATCTCTTTATCTATTTGCTTTCTAAGCCAGTATTAAACTGGGCAATATATTACTAACCCTAAGAACTTGGGTGATACATGATAGTTTAAAACCTGCAGCCACCACAATACATATATACACGACCTGTGTTCTGTTTTTACACTGTTGGGTCATAGGGATGTACTAGTACAGCAGGTCTCTGTCTAGTTATAGGGGTCCCTTTAGTCATGGGTAGTGGGACTCACTATAGCCGCAGGGTCTATCAGGGCCACTAGGGTGAGCCATCGGTGAGCGGGGGCGCCACAACGCTCCCCCCTAGGGTGCCAACCTCCGCGGCAAGGCAGGTGTCAGCCTAGCAGGATACTAGGGACATCCAGATGGGCCCAATATTTTAATTCTGAACATTTTTTGTGAACTTTGTCAATTTTTTGGTGCTACTTATTATAGTAAATGATTAATAAAGTATAATTTTTTGGGTTTTCTTTATGATTTTGGGTTCAAAGTGCTCACCAAAGATCTAGATAAGTTCCTTAGGGGGTCTAGCTTCCAAAATGGGGTCACTTGTGGGGGTTTCCACTGTTTAGGCTCATCTGGGGCACTACAAATGGAACATGACCCCCATCAACGTCTGCATTCCAAAACGTTACTGCTTCCTTTCCAAGCCCTGTCGTGCGCCCAAACAGTTCCCCCCCCCCACATATGGGGTATCAGCGTACTCAGGACAAATTGGACAACAACTTTTGGGGTCCAATTTCCTTGGGAAAAATCAAAAATTTGGGACTAAAAAATCATTTTTGTGGAAAATTTTTTTTTTTTTTTTCACACCCAGGCATTATAAACTTTTGTGAAACACTTTTGGGTTCAAAGTGCTCACAACAGATCTAGATAAGTTCCTTAGGGGGTCTAGTTTCCAAAATGGTGTCACTTGTGGGGGGTTTCCACTGTTTAGGCATATCAGGGGCTCTCCAAACGCGACATGGCGTCCAATCTCAACTCCAGCCAATTTTAGTTTGAAAAAGTCAAACGGCGCTCCTTCCCTTTCGAGCTCTGCCGTGTGCCCAAACAGTGGTTTTCCCCCACATATGGGGTATTGGCGTACTCAGGAGAAATTGCACAACAACTTTATCTGCCCATTTTCTCCTTTTACCCTTGTGAAAATAAAAAAACGTTTGTAAAAGATCATTTTTGTGGCTAAAAAGTTAAATATTAATTTTTTCCTTCCACGTTGCTTCAGCTCCTGTGAAGCACCTGAAGGGTTAATAAACTTCTTGAATGTGGTTTTGAGTACCTTGAGGGGTGCAGTTTTTAGAATGGTGTCACTTTTGGGTATTTTCTGCCATACAGACCCCTCAAAGTGACTTCAAATGTGAGGTGGTCCCTAAAAAAATGGCTTTGTAAATTTTGTTGTAAAAATGAGAAATCACTGGTCAACTTTTAACCCTTATAATTTCCTAACAAAAAAAAAATTTGGTTCCAAAATTGTGCTGATGTAAAGTAGACATGTGGGAAATGTTATTTATTAACTATTTTGTGTGACATATCTCTCTGTTTTAAGGGAAAAAAAATTCAAAGTTTGAAAATTGCAAAATTTTCTAAATTTTCGCCATATTTGCGTTTTT
>JARQOD010009295.1:0-31972 GCA_033576555.1 Oophaga sylvatica | reverse complement strand
AAGAGGGAGGTACACAACGCTCTAGTCAGTATGTAGAGCGAGGGTGGGTGATGCAGAGGAGACAGAGATGATGCCTCTTACAGAGGACAGCCTTTGTTGGCCAGTTGGGAGTCTGCAGCACATGGTTGATTTCATGCTTCAGTGCCTGAGAAACGACCGCCGCATCGCCCACATTCTCAGCACGTCAGATTATTGGGTGTACACCCTCCTAGACCCTCGCTACCGGGACAACTTACAAACCCTCATCACACCGGTGAACCGGGACCGTAAAATGCAGGAGTACCAAGACACACTGGTGCAATCCATACTGTTGTACATTCCAGCCGAGAGAGCTGCTGCTGCTGCTACTGCTGCTGCTTTACAAAGCAGCTCTGTGCGTCGAGGCAGTGTAGACACCTCTACAACAAGAGGGAGCAGAAGCAGCGCCTCTGCACAGGGCAAGAACTGTATGTTACAAATGTGGCAAAGTTTTGTGACAGCGCCAGCAAGGTCTACACCATCCGAGACGGCTCCATCACCAGGAAGAAACTTTTCCCATAAGATGGTGACAGACTACTTGGCTTTCCCTCTAAGTGTACTCCCAGATGCCTCTTCCCCTTTCAAATTTTGGGTCTCTAGTTGGATACATGGCCAGAGCTTAGCCAGTATGCATTGGAGGTGCTGGCTTGCCCTGCTGCCAGTGTATTATCTGAGCGTGTCTTTAGTGCTGCAGGTGGTGTAGTAACAGACCGTCGCATGCGACTATCCTCAGAGAATGTAGACCGGCTTACTTTTCTGAAAATGAACAAGGCATGGATCTCACCTGAATTTGCCTGTCCGTTTTCAATTAAATAACTGTTTGGCAACGTTTCCATGTCTCCTGTTATGTTCATCTTTCTACCACCTGAACTGTACTCCCTGGGCTACAAAAACCGCCATTTGTTGCTCGTAAGTAATTGGCAGGGGTACTGACTCCTGGCCAGCCTGGTTACAGCACGACAGCTGTTTCTGGCAGTGTGAACGTCAATTATCCTCCAAATAAGTTGTGCTGTCGTGTTGCATTCGGGTTAGCCGACTCTATGGTGCCTGCAGTTTAGGTGATTCCTATGTGTGCTGTGGGATATGTAAATAAAGGCGGTTTCCATTGTGACAATAGGATAAGCACCCACTGTAGGACTGTGTGATTCGGTAACTGCGGACGGCTTGCGTCCTGTCAACTTACATTTTCATGGGTGCGTTCTTCAAACCCGTCCGGGGTCCAGTACCGTCAAGTGGTTCTCCCAGTGCCTTTGGCCTAGTGCCTCCATCTCCGTATCCAAGTTCCAGCAACGTCTGCTGGTCCTTGGTAGTGCTTTGGAGCACAGGTACCTCCTGCTTAGTAAACCATGTCACAGTAACGTCAGCTGGTACTCGGTTGTGACATTGCCTCTTTTCCTTCTGCTACCCGTCCGGGGTCCAGTACCGTCAAGTGGTTCTCCCCAGTGCCTTTGGCCTAGGTGCCTCCATCTCCGTATCCGAGTTCCAGCAACGTCTGCTGGTCCTTGGTAGTGCTTTGGAGCACAGGTACCTCCTGCTTAGTAACCGGTCACAGTAACGTCAGCTGGTACTCGGTTGTGACATTGCCTCTTTTCCTTCTGCTACCCGTCCGGGGTCCAGTACCGTCAAGTGGTTCTCCCAGTGCCTTTGGCCTAGGTGCCTCCATCTCTGTATCCGAGTTCCAGCAACGTCTGCTGGTCCTTGGTAGTGCTTTGGAGCACAGGTACCTCCTGCTTAGTAACCGTGTCACAGTAACGTCAGCTGGTACTCGTTGTGACATTGCCTCTTTTCCTTCTGCTAACCGTCCGGGGTCCAGCACAGTCAGCTGGTCCTCGTTACTTCCATTGTCTCTTGCTCCATCTGATACCCGTCAGGGTTCCAGTAACGTCAGCTGTTTCTCGGAAATTAGACGACATTAAAGACCACCCAGAAGAAGATGACGACAACAAGGACGACGAGCATGAAGCCAACCAGCCTGAACACCATCACAAAGAAAAAATAAAAGATTACCCAGAAGAAGATCACCAACAGGACAAAGAAGGTTAAGACAAACTACAAGATACAGAACAAGAGACAGAAGAACAATAAGCAAAAGATCAAAAAACAGAAGAACATGAAGTATAAGACCAAAATGAAGAGCAAAATATATGCTCTAAATTCTAAGCAGAAGAAGACTAAGCAGTGTATGGGGGTGAGTCCGTTCCTCCTCGTGGTGCCCCTGGAAAATGCCTGCTGCTGCAGGCTAAACTGAACACGGACAAATACTGTTGTAATTTAAATCTTTTGTGACAGCAAGAACGGAAGGATGAACAATTCATACTTTTACAGATTTACAAGTAAAAGGAATCTCTGTCACAAATAAGAATATGATGAAGAAGATGAAGAGAAGAAGATGAAGAATTTGATATGAAGAAGATTAATTAGTTTAATAATAACAATATGAGTAATGTAAACAAAAACATGAATAGCAAGAAGTTTAAGAAGAAGATTAAGAAGGTGAAGATGAAGAATAATTTGATGAGAAAGATGATGCTGCTGCTGAAGATTATGAAGGAGAAAGTGTGGCACTGGCAAAAAGTTAAAAAGGTGAAGAGCATGGAAGTTGTGAAACATACATATTTGCCAAAATAGAAAAAAGGTTAACAACATTGTCAATTTGTTAGTCAATCCAAAGTATTTCCAAAAAAATATATATTAATGCTATTCCAATGCATTGGTTAAACATGTATGCCTTTATTGTCTCCTCAACCTCCCCCAATACATTCTACATTAGTCTTTGTTGTTTCCTTCATGTACAATTAACCAACAAGGCAAGAATGTTTTTTTTAATTTCGATATTTTGTTCCCATAGACTTACATGGGACTTCCGCTATCGAAATCGGATATCGACGATATTTAGTGCTATCGGCGATACAATTTCGATACGATATTTTTAGATATCGAGCAAATCGCTCAACACTAGTGCTTACTGTTTCGCTTCAGGGATCTCCACCCTAACAGCCAAATTCATCAGCAGCTGTCCGACCTGCGGCAAATCAAGCCTAGACGTATGGAAGAAAGTCCCCCTCACCTCATCTGGAAAGACCACTCTACCAGCTTCAAAGGATCCAGATAGACCACATCCAGATATCGCCAAGTGAAGGATTCAAATACGCCATTGTGGTCAAAAGAAGTATTTTCAAGATTAACAGAAGCCTTCCAAGTCAGCAAAGACTACTGCAAAGCAGCTACTTTCAGAAAATAGTGTGCAGATACGGGGTTCAGAAATGATATAAAGTGATCAGGGACCCGCATTCACAGCAAATCTGACACACAAGACCCGATTAGCAGTAGGGTCAGATCTAGGCCTACACACTCCTTACCACCCCCCAGAGCAGCAGGAAGGTAGAAAAACTGAACGAAACACTTAGGCTAAATGCACACGATCAGGAATAATTGCGTTTTTTTCCGCGATTTTCCGCGGTTAAACCGCGAAAAAAACGCAAGCATTAAGCATTCTATACTTGTTAATTGATTGCGCATGTTTTGTACACATGTTGCGGTATTTTCCGCGAAAAAAACGCTTTGCGGAAATCTAGCAACATGTTCATTAATTTAGCGTAACCGCGGTGATTCCGCCGCCATAGGAATGCATTGAACCGCTTACTTTCCGCATGTGGCTATGCCCACTATGCGCAATGTAAGCGGTTCATGTGCGGATGGTACCCAGGGTCTGGAGCAGAGGAGACTCTCCTCCAGGCCCTGGGTACCATATCCCTGGTAAAACAATACTTAAAATAAAAAATAATGATATTTCTCACCTTCCGGCATCCCACGCAGCTTTCCCGCCTTCAGCGACGCTCCCGCCAACTTCCGTTCCCAGTGATGCTTTGCGAGATCACCCAGATGGCGTAGCGGTCTCGCGAGATGCTACGTCATCGGTGTGATTTGTCGCAAAGGACTCCTGGGAATAGGAGTTGCCGGGAGCGTCGCTGAAGGCGGGAAGGCTGCGGGGGCCTCCGGAAGGTGAGAATATCATTATTTATTATTTTTTTTATTATTTTTACATTAGATCTTTTTACTATTGATGCGGCATAGGCGGCATCAATAGTAAAAAGTTGGTCACACGTGTCAAACACTATGTGTGACTCGTGTGACAACCTGTCAATCAGTTTTCCAAGCGATGCTACAGATCGCTAGGAAAACGCTAGCATTCTGCAAGCTAATTACGCTTGCAAAACGCTATTATTCTGGCGGGAATCAGCATACAAAAAACGTGCATATTTCCTGCGGGAGAAGTGCGGGATTGCCGCGGAAATTTCCGCGGCAATTCCGCAACGTGTGAACTTAGCCTAAAGAATAGAATGCTGAAAAAATTGCCCAAGAGACACGCAAACCATGGCATGACACACTCCTAATTGCACTGTTTAGCGTAAGGCACACTCCCAGAGACCCAGAAAAAGCTGTTTCGTGCCTGCATCTTTGCTAACAGATAAGACATTTTCTTCTTTTAGTTTTTTGGTGCTTGCAGTTTAGTTCAGCCACTGTTGTTTGTTCATTTGCCTTTTCCAGTTTTTCAGTGGTTGCTGTTTAGTTTTTGTTACACCAGAGAACTAATTTAGGTGGTAGAGGTCGTGTGATCTCAGGTGTTTTTGTAATTAGTAGAGTTGGTACTTTTCAGGGTTTTTTGGGGTTGCAGTAAGTGCCTTTCCTATCCATTTCTATTTAGGAAGTTTGGGCCCCAACGTTTGCTCATACTATTTTCTGTCTGTGTCTGTATTTCCTCTTGTCTAACCGCCATTACATGTTTGGGGGCTTCCTATGTTCTTTGGGGATCTGCTCCGGGGCAGATAGTTTTCCTTTTTCTATCTTTAGGTGTAGTTAGCTTCTCAGGCTGTGACGAGGCGTCTAGGACCAACGTAGGAACGCTCCACGGCTGCCTTTAGTTGTGGTGGTTAGTCAGGGTACTGCAATCCCATAGATTCCAACCTCTCTGGTGTATTGCCTTTTTTGCCTGCTCTCCTCAGCTACCAAATCATAACACTTATGTAATTGAATTGGTCAAAAACTAATGTCCATTCTCGAGTTTTTCTCCTCACTGACAGATTTGATGATCCTGTCCAAGAGCCCCAGATGACATCAACCTCTGTGTAACTAGAGGGAAAGCCTGTTTGGATCCACGTATCGCATTGCAAGGAAGCTCCCGTACCAGGAGAGACACCTAAGCCATGAAGGATGTCGTGGATGCTCTGACTGACCAGACAGATGACCAGATGACCTACCTGATGAGTTCAAGGCCAGAGACCAAGTTAAAGCAGGATTTGAGTCACTATAAACAAAAATGTTGATTGGATAAATTACATCTATTATAACCAGCAGAGATTTGTTAACTTCACCATAGATGCTGTAAAAGGTTTGGCAGCATAGTTAGGCCCCACTTCCATTATGGCATTCCAGAATAGAATGGCTTTGGATATGATTCTAGCTGAGAAAGGAGGTGTTTACAAAATGATCAAAGACACCTGTTGCACCCACATCTCAGACAACACTGACCCAAATGGTAAAGTCACAATGGCAATACAGAAACTTAATGAGTTATCAGAGGAACTGAAACAGAACTCAGGTGTCACTGACCCATGGGATCGATACTTTGGGTGGATGAGTGGGTGGCAGAAAATGTTGGCACAGGTTGAGACAGCCATTATGGGGGTTCTCATTTTTGCATTAATTACTGGTTGCTGTGTAATTCCTTGTATCCGCAGGATAATGGAAAAAAACTGTTCAGGAGACAACAAATTGATGCCACTCACCATCTTGGACCTCGCACCAGTTCGGATGGAACTGCCTGGCTTGACCAGATCTCCGAACTACCTCCAGACTGAGAATACACATCCTTGATGAAACATCCTATCAAATAAAGAGACTATGATTGCAAACACAATAAACCCCCGACAGGGACAGTTTCCTGACTGCCCATTTGCGAAAAGTCTATATTCGGTGGGGGAGACATGCGCTAGGGGTGTCTCAACTCGCAGGCAGAACAAAGAGTTGCAGCGCTTGGGCCAGGAGCAGGTTTTTTGGGCAAGTGGTATCTAAGGGGGGACTGTCATGGAAATATATATGTATTCCATATATATTTAAGTATATTCCACATATATGTATTCTCAATTCACAGTTAGATAGATCTCACTGCTAAAAAACCCTGTGCTCACATATTTCTAGGCCAGCTATAATCAGTCGTTTTAAAGAAATCTGGCCTTCATAAGGCCTTCATAAGGCCTTCATAAGGAACAAGAACATGAAGTCTTATTAGCTATCTGTTGTTTACCTTACAGTCATGCAAGACAACTAGGTCAAAAGAATATAAAACAATAATTCTGCAACTTCAGCTCTTTTATCATGATTATCATAATTATCATATTTACACTAGAACAGCCAATAATCTAGCAGCTTTTAATTGTATGTTAATTGACTAACCAGCCCTTTTTGTAAATGTATAAAACCTTGAATGAATAATAAATGTATGTCTTTGACGAACTGTTATACTGACACTTGCGTTGTGGACAGTTTTCATTTCGTTCTGAGCGCTCAAAGAAGACATTAAATAGAGATTTGGAGAAGCAAGCAGCAAACACGGAAGGATATTTTTATCCTAATTAAATTTCCATATCACTGCGTGCTGGCAAACTGTAATACTGCCTTAACCTCTAGGGATCTGGCAAGCATACTTGTGGCTGGGCGATGCGGTTCTGTTTCGCCAGGGGATTCTTCTGGTAGTTCCACGTCTTGAGGTTCCATTTCTTGAGACTCTACTTCTAGAGATGCTACAGGAGCAGGTTCCTCTTGAACTATTTCTTCTGCTGCGGCAACTGGCTCAACTGGACGTTGAAGCGCTTCTTGTGGTTGGTAAAATTGAAGTACGGAATAATCACAGCGTCCCCGATACAAGGCCAATCTGCAGGAAAATCTCCTAGGTCCGTGTGTATGACTTCACCTGGTTTCTCTTTTTCCATAACACGTTCTTCCTCGTGAAGTTTTAACATGTCTGGACACAGTTTTAGGTGGTCTCTGGATACCGTGGTGGTCGTCTTTCCTCCATCTTTGCTAATGGTACAGGTTTTCCTGTTGTCAAACTTGGAATTTTGCACGACATATGGCTCTTTTTCCCACTGATTATCCAATTTGTGCATTCTTCTTTTTCTTTTTAGCACAATTTCTCCAGGCATAAAAGGTTTAGCTGGCGCACCTTTGTTGTAGTTCTCCTCTTGCTTTTCCCTTATTTTATTGAGACTATCTTCCACGCAGGCTTGTACTCTCCTGTACTGTTCCTGTCGGTTCGTGTCCCAATCTTCAGTAGTAACATCAGCTTCTGGTTCTACAACACCAAGTTCCAAATCCATGGGCAGCTTTCCTGGTCTTGCTCGCATAAGGTAGGCTGGAGTGCAATTGGTGGAACTGACAGGTATGTGATTGTACAGATCTACCAGGTCAGGTAGTAGGTCTGGCCACCGATTCCTCTCCTCCAGTGGTACCGTCTTCAGCAGATCAATGACTATGTGATTCATCTTTTCACAGAGACCATTGGTTTGGGGGTGGTACGGTGTGGTTCTTATCTTCTTACACCTGTACAAGTGACAGAACTCTTTAAACAATTCGGCTTCAAAGGCAGGACCTTGATCAGTTAATAATAATAATAATAATAATCTTTATTTATATAGCGCCAACATATTCCGCAGCGCTTTACAGTTTAAAAAGTTTCAAAACACAAGTCATAGGTAACAACGTTAACAATACAATAATTAAAGCAAAATAAGCCGACCCTGCTCGTGAGAGCTTACAATCTACAATGAGGTGGGGGAGATACAAAGTACAGGTGTGTATATACAATGGTGCATTTACAATAATGGTCCAGCCATCTTGAGGGAGTGAGGCATGGATGGAGATAGTGAATGGCTACACATACACACTTAAACATAGAACGACTTTGGTTAGTGAATGTGATAGGCCACTCTGAACAAATGTGTTTGAGGGAGCTCCTGAAACCATGCAAATTGTGGATAGTCCTAATTTCTTGGGGTAGAGCATTCCAGAGGATTGGCGCAGCGCGGGAGAAGTCTTGGAGTCGGGAGTGGGAGGTACGGATTAGTGCAGAGGTTAGTCGAAAGTCGTTTGCAGAGCGCAGCAGTCGGTTAGGCCGATAGATAGAAATGAGGGAGAAGATGTAGGGGGGTGCTGCACTGTGGAGAGCTTTGTGGGTGAGAACCAGTACTTTGAATTGGATCCTATAATGAATGGGCAGCCATGTAAGGACTGGCGAAGAGCGGACGCGTCCGAGTACCGATTAGCCAGATGGATGACCCTGGCTGCTGCATTAAGGATGGACTGGAGAGGGGATAGTCGAGTAATGGGGAGGCCAAGTAATAGAGCGTTGCAGTAGTCCAGGCGGGAGTGGATCAATGCTACAGTGAGGGTTTTTGTTGTTTCCATGGTGAGAAAAGGGCGGATTCTAGAGATGTTCTTTAGGTGTAGACGGCAAGAGCCGTCTACACTTCTACATCCGTCTACACAGTTAAACATTGCTCTGGATATCCATGGGGTCGGCAGAAATACGCCTGAAACGTCTTTGCTGCTGTTTCAGCTGTCAGATCCTTGACAGGGGCTACCACCAAGAACCTGGAGTAGTGATCCACCATCGTCAGGGCATATGAGTATCCTGACCGACTGGGTGACAACTTTACATGGTCCAGGGCCACGATCTCCAAGGACGAGTCGTCTTGATGGGTTGCAGAGGTGCTTTCTGGCTGCTGTAGTCTTTTCTTCGGAGGCTACAGGACGCACAGTTCTTACACCATTTCTCTATGGAACTGCGCATTCCCACCCAGTAGAAACGACACTTCAGCAGGGTTTCCAGCTTCTTCCAGCCGAAGTGCCCCGCTCGATCGTGGTAGGCTTCCAACACCATCTGGATGTCTGTTCTTGGCACTACTATCTGCCATACCATCTCATGGGTTCTGGGTTGATGTACCTTCGGCACAGCTTCTCTCGGTAGATAAATAGCCGGCTTCTCTCATTCCACAGCTGCTTTGCTTGTTGAGACGCATCCTTCTCCAAGGAGGAACCTTCCTGAGTTATCAGCTCCTTGATGCGGCTGACAACCGGGTCACTGTTCTGGGTCTCCTTCCAGCTGTGGTGAGGTAAAGGGTTTAACGTCTTACCACGTTGCCTCCTGTAGGCTCGTTGTTCGTGGATCATCCCATTTCTGTGGAATGCAGGTAGCTCAATCTCTTCTAGATCATCCAATTCCTCTTCCGTGTCGGACTCATGCGGCATTCTGGACAAGGCGTCAGCATTGGCGTTCTTACGGCCCGCCCTGTACTTGATGGTAAATTGATAGTTCGACAGCCGAGCCATCCAACGTTGCTCCATGGCTCCCAGCTTGGCTGTTTCAAGATGTGTCAAGGGGTTATTATCAGTGTAAGCAGTGAACTTGCTGGAGGCTAGGTAATGCTTGAATCTTTCTGTAATGGCCCAGACCAGCGCCAGGAACTCCAACTTGAAGCTGCTATAGTTCTCTGGGTTTCTCTCGGTCGGCCGGAGCTTCCTGCTTGCATATGCGATGACTTTTTCTTGGCCATTTTGCTTCTGACTGAGGACAGCTCCCAATCCTTCGTTGCTGGCATCAGTATACAGCAGGAACGGCTGGCTGTAGTCAGGATAGGCTAAGATCTCATCGCCTGTCAGGATCTCCTTCATCTCCTTGAACGCCTCAGCTTGTTCTTTACCCCAGTGGAATGGAGAATTTCTGCTCTTGAGGGGCTGTCCTACCAGAAGGTCCTGCAGAGGCGCTGCTTTCTTGGTGTAGTCCTTTACAAACCTCCGGTAGTAACCTGTCAGTCCCAGGAACTGGCGCACCACCTTGAGATTCTTCGGCTCCGGCCATTTCTGGATGGCAGTGACCTTTTCGGGGTCTGGCGCTACTCCTTCTGAGCTGACAATATGTCCCAAGTACTATACCTTTTGTTTGAGCAGATGGCACTTTGAAGGCTTCAGTTTCATCCCATACTTGGACAGTGACTCGAATACCTCCGCCAGGTGCTTCAGATGATCCTCATACGTCTTGGAGTACACAATTACGTCGTCCAGGTACAGCAACACGGTTTCAAAGTTGAGATGTCCCAGGCAACTCTCCATCACTCTCTGGAACGTTCCCGGGGCACTGCTGAGTCCAAACGGCATTCTGTCAAACTCACAGAGTCCCATCGGGGTGGTGAAAGCCGTCTTCTCCCGATCCTCCTCAGCCACAGCTACTTGCCAGTACCCACTAGTGAGGTCAAGGGTGGAAGAGTAGTTAGCAGTTTTTAAGGCAGCTAAGGATTCCTCAATGCGTGGTAAAGGGTATGCATCTTTATGTGTAATGCGATTTACTTGTCTGTAATCTACACACATTCTCATGCTTCCGTCCTTTTTCCTGACTAGGACTAGAGGTGCTGCCCAGGGACTACAACTATCCCTTATCACCCCTGCTTCCTTCATGTCACGCAACATCTCCTTAGCTTTCTGGTAGTGTGCTGGAGGTATAGGCCTGTACCGCTCTTTGATAGGAGGATGGCTGCCTGTAGGGATATGATGTTGTACTCCCTTAATGGTCCCAAAGTCAAGTGGGTGTTTGCTAAATACCTGTGTGTACTCCTGTACCACCCGTAGTACTCCCTGTTTCTGGTGGGCGGGAGTGGTGTCTGTCCCGACATGGAGCTGCTGACACCAATCCTCCACCTGGGTTGCTGGGTCATTATCCTCCGCTGGTTGGCGGGAGGCTAAGGACTCTGTCGTGAGAATAGAGTTGTTATCTACGGTATGTAATTTAGCAACTGTGGCATAGCGTGGTAAATTTACTTCATCTTCTCCCCAGTTGAGAAGACGTACTGGTACCCTCCCATTTCGTACTTCTACTACCCCTCTAGCAGTCAAGAGTGTAGGTCTGTGCTCTGAACAATGGGGCTCTACTACTGCTTGGTAGTTCTGTCCTCTCAGACCTATTGCTGCTCTACACCATATAAGCATTTCACTCATTGGGTGTATCACAATGGGGTTCGGGTCTGTTACCCGTACATTACCAATTTCACCATCTGTCAGCTTCACTTGCTCCTGGCACATCAGGGCCCGGATCTCCCTCTGGATCACTCCCTTCTGCTCTGGCCTGGCAACTTCGGCGAGCTGTTGGAGCAAAAACACAACTTCTCCCAGACAGTTACTAATAATGTTTGTACCTAAAACCACATTTAAGCCATTTTCCTCATTTACAGTCTTTACTACTAAGAGTCCCTGGTCCTTCAGCTCCACTCTGCCCACCTTTACGTCCACGTTTTTGGCTCCGAGTATATCAACAGGGAGACCATTAGAGGCATACACAGCAAAGTCAGGGCTCGGGGGCTGGAGACTGTCCATGGACCAAAACTTATTATACAGGACATCAGGTATGATGGTCACCTGAGATCCAGTGTCCAGCAGGGCAGGGATTGCAATCCCGTCCAGTATGATGGACAGGTAAGGTCTTCCTCCCACAAACCTGCGGTTCCAGTCTGAGGGGCCTGAATAGTCTATTCCTGGGTGTTGGCCCTTGGACCCAGGATCTGCTCGTTTAAATGACACTGTCGGGCTAGATGACCTTCTCTGTTGCAACGGTAGCAGATGATCTCTCGGCGAGGATGGTGCTGATCAGGGGTCGCTCCTGGGGGTGGCGTTGTCCTCCTCCGGTGGGGCGACGTCCTCCTTTTCCTCCGGTTCATCCAAGGGACATCCTCTGGGCAGTCAGCTAGCAGGATCTTTCCTCCTTCTTCCTTCCGCAGTTGCAGGGCACTCATTACAGCGGCCAGGTTTTTAGTCAGCTGGCGCACTTCTGAGCGCAGACAGTCCAACTCAGTAGGGGGCGCCACCTGCGTTTTGGCTTCCGCCACCAGCGGGGAAAAGGTGGATGCTGCCGGATTTAGAGTGGCTTCACCCGGGTGACACTGGGTCGACACCTCGGGCTTCTCCAGGGGTCGCAGTCCTTTTATAGCCATATCTTTTAGGGCATCAAAGGTAGCGTCAGGATGATCCAAGGACCACCAGTGCACAGTTCTGCTTTCAGCTTGGGACCTCAGTCCCCGTACAAATTGTTCCTTCAACATTTTGCTTTCATTAATGGCACTTATAGGGTTGACCTGTTTGAGAGCTCGCAGGGCCCCCTGTAGTCGGCAGGCGTAGTCCCTAATACTGTCACCTGGTCTCTGAGAGCATTGGTAAAATGCCATCCGGAGATCTGTTTCAGTGCGGTCCTCAAAAATAGTCTGTAGCTTTAAGAAAATTGAAAGCACTGATTCCTGGTCTGCAGCTGTCTAAGTCTCTACTTCCCTCTCTGCAGCACCAGTCAATTGTCCCAATTCCACTGCAGCTCTTTGTTTCTCTGTCATAGGGTACATGTCCATTATGCTGCATATTTTACGCTTAAACCCTGACAGGGTGTCTGGCTTACCGCTATACTGAGGGAGCCACTTTGCTCCAGGCAGGTATGGGAGCGTCAGCGGTACTATCGGGGCCACAGGACTGGGTGAGGGGCCAGCGTTACCATCCTGCGCGGCAGCGCCGGCGGGTAATGCATTGGAGCGGTCGCCCTCGGCCGCGCTGTCAGCTTGCGGCTGCGACATGTCTGCGCCCCCTTAGTTAAGTGTGGCCTACCTTCTCCTGAAGGCTGCAGCTCTCCGGGCCTAGCGATGTGGAAGGACCTGCCGCCGCGTCAGCGTTGGAGGCGTGTCCGGGACTCCGCGCGCTTTCTGCAGGTACGCCCCTTCTCCTTGCGCTGTAGCGCTGTACTTTGGCGGGCAATGGCGGACAATTGGCGCCAAAAATCTCAAAAACAGCAACACAGTCTATAGCACAAAAACAGTCCAATTCAGGCACACAGGACTCACATATAGCAAGCTTCTTATCCTGTTCGTGACGCCAAGTTAGATGAGTCGCACGTACCAGGGCTTTGGGGTACTCGGCACCGAGCCCGTTCACTTCACTGGGGGATGTCACGGGTAGCCAGCTCGGTCCGTTGCCCTGGGCGCTCACTAAAGGGGGGATATTTACAGGGGATGATAGAAAATGTTCGTGACGCCACCTGTGGTTTCTGATCAGGGTGACCAGCGCTGCAGGGTGAATCCTCTGAGGGGTTGTTACTGGGCAGCAAGGTGTTAAGTCTCCCACAGGTAAGACTGATCCCTCGAGGTATATGGCGGTGTAGGGGTGAAGGAGCAATAATGCAGACACACACAAGACAGTCTCTTTCTGTACCTTTACTGATGATGAAGTTGCAGGCACGTCCCGGGAGGCCATCAGGGTGGAGGATGCACGTCCAGCAATCCACTGAGTAGGTGTAAGGCCTCCTTACGCCCTTATGTGTGTGAGTTTCTAACTTGCATGAAACAAAGTTTAACTCCTTCTCTTTGCTACGCCCGGCTGATCTTGTGGTGAGGTCTTCTTGAGGACAGAACAGGGTCTCTGTGGCGGTACCTGCCAGACCCCCATCTTCCTAACCTCGGTTACGTATCAGCACTGCTGGGCCCCTGCGACTTGAAGTCCAGGGTCTCCGGTGTCTCCTACCAGTCATGCAGATTCTGGTATGCGCGGACCCGGTATCCAGTAGTGCAGAGTGGAGGTAAGCTATCGTTGCTATTTCTCCTTAATCACTCTCTCTTTCCCTTTTCCACTTGCCTGTCGTCCTACTCACACATTTAACATAAGCACAGGCAGCAGTAGATGTCAGCTTCTCGCTCAGACTTCATCAGCCCTCAGGCTAATCTGACAGGATTCTCTCCCGGTGTTCTGAGGAGATCTCATCTCTCCCTCACAGCTCGTCTGAGGTAACTGCCGTTCTGAGGTAACTTTCCTCTCCAACACGCTCTGACAGGAATCCTCTCACTCCGGTGTTCTGAGGAGAACTGATCTGTCTGAGGTACAACCAACGACTAGCTAACTCGCAGCTAGACTGCCTTCATCTCACTACTGTCGTCTCAAGGGCTCCCTCTGGTGGAACCAGGAAAAATGTGAAGTGTTGTGTGCTTATAGGTTATCATGGATTTACCTTTGGTGCATCCTCCAGGGTGACATGTGACTCCAGTCACAGCTGGGCTACACAAATGCTTCACATATAATGGACTTATATATGATGCTCCAGTATATGATGGGCCCCATTTAAAATGCTCCATATATAATGGGCCCCATATATGATGCTCTAGTGCATGATGGGCCCCATAAAATGCTTCATATATAATGGACTTATATATGATGCTCCAGTATATTATGGGCCCCATATAATGCTCCATATATAATGGGCCCCATATATGATGCTCCAGTGTATGATTGGCCCAATATAATGCTCCATATATAATGGGCCCCATATATGATGCTCCAGTGTATGATAGGCCCCATATAATGCTCCATATATAATGGGCCCCATATATGATGCTCCAGTGTATGATAGGCCCCATATAATACTCCATATATAATGGGCCCCATATATGATGCTCCAGTGTATGATGAGCCCCATATTTGATGCTCCAGTGTATGATGGGCCCCATATATGATACTCCAGTGTATGATGGGCCCCATATGATAGTCTCCATATATTGCACCAAACATAAAAAAAATAAAAAATGAAATACTCACCTCTCCTTACTGGCCGCTGCTCTGCTCAAGGCACCGGCCCCCGATACTCAGGGGTGGGATTCAGCCGGTTCTCCCCGGTTCGATGGAACCGGTTGTTCAAAAAGCAGCCGGTTCCCCGAACCGGGGAGAATCAGAGCAGCGATCCGGTACCATGGGCGTACCCACCGTGGGGCAGCTGCCCCTCCCTAGAAGCAGGGGCACACAATGAAAGAGAGCGGAGAGAGCAGCACAATGGCGGCTCCCTCTGCCACAGATTGTAGTGCCTGTCTGTGTGCGCAGTGCACAGAGCTGCTGTCTCACCAGAGGAGCTTCTTCCTTCCTTCCTGGCCCAGCAGCTGTAGTTTCACTTTCTGTCCTGCAGGCTCTGGTTGTCTCAGGCACGCTGGGTCCTAGTGCCCTCTGTGTGTGCAGACACTGGACACTTCCTGCTCCTGCCTCAGCCACTGCCTGCAAGCTACATGGTAAGAGGGGATGGAATTTATTAAATTCATTCTGCTCAGGCATGTCATGGTCACTGTGGGGGAATGTGAGAGGATGGGGGTACAGTGGGGGAGGGGTACAGGGCACTGGGGTGAATGTAAGAGGATGGGGGTTTTGTGGGGGCTAGGGCACTGGGGGGTTAATGTGAGAGGATAGGGGTATTGTGGGGGAGGGGTACAGGGCACTGGGGTGAATGTAAGAGGATGGGGGTATTGTGGGGGCTAGGGCACTGGGGGGTTAATGTGAGAGGATGGGGGTATTGTGGGGGAGGGGTACAGGGCACTGGGGTGAATGTAAGAGTATGGGGTATTGTGGGGGCTAGGGCACTGGGGGGGTTAATGTGAGAGGATGGGGATATTGTGGGGGCTAGGGCACTGGGGGGGTTAATGTGAGAGTATGGGGTATTGTGGGGGCTGGCATACAGGGGTTAATGTGAGAGGATGGGGATATTGTGGGGGCTAGCGCACAGGGGTTGATGTGAGAGGATGGGGTATTGTGAGGGAGGGTGGACAGGTCACTGGGGTTGAATGTAAGAGGATGGGGGTATTGTGGGGACTGAATTGGGGAGGGTGTTATGTTTCGGTAGCTGAGGAGTGCAGGTAAAAAAGGCAATACACCTAAAACTAACTACACCTAAAGATAGATATAGGAAAGCTATCTGCCCCGGAGCAGAACCCCAAAGATAATAGAAAGCCCCCAAACAAGTAATGGCGGTTAGACAAGATGAAATACTGACACAGAAAGAAAATAGTATGAGCAAACGCTGGGGCCCAAACTAACTAAATAGAAAAGGATAGGAAGGGTACTTACTGCAATCCCAGAAAACCCTGAAAAGCACCAACTCTACTAATTTCAAATTCACCTGAGATCACACGACCTCTTCCACCTAAATTAGTTCTCTGGTGTAACAAAATCAAAACAGCAGCCACTGAAAAAACTGGAAAAAGCAAAAGTACAAACATAAGTGGCTGAACTAAACTGAGAGGGCAAAAGCCCCCGGAGGGGACCCTGAAGGCCCCCACAGAAGTGCAGGACAAAATGCAAAAATATAGCACAAAAACAAAAAGAAGAAAATGTCTTATCTGTTAGCAGGAGATGCAGACACGACACAGCAGGCTACAAGGGAAACAGGAATGAAGGATTCAGACCAGAACAATTGATCACCGGCAACCCTGATGGGAAGGTGACTCCCTTATATAAGACCAGTCAGTAACACCTGATTCCCAGTCCTCACAATCTTCACTGGACAGACCAGCACCGCTTGTAACCACCAGAGGAAGCCTCTGCTCAGAACTCATCTCAAACCCATTCACAACAGGAGGGGCAACAGAGCAACGAGCATGTGAGAGGATGGGGTATTGTGGGGTCAGTGGGACAGAACACTAAAGGGTGCATGTGAGACGATGGGCTGTTGGGGTGTGGGTGGGGGACAGGGGAGGTAGGGGGCTTTTTTTACTTGAGAGCTCCTTAATACTTTAATAATAGATTAATATTTCAGTATTATTATAACAAGGGCATAGACAGACGGCCGTATAACTCATGCGAGGATCGCACTGCAATCCTCGGACTTGCTGGTACCGCTCCTGACATGAGCGCGACTGCCATGTATAATATATGGTATATACAGCGTAGTGTCGCATACACTGCTGTATTATATAATATACAACAGTTCTAACGCTCCATACCTAATATGCAGGATAATGTACAGTGTATATGATGTAACCTGTATAAGATGCAACATTGGCTTGCCCCCCCCTAGTTTTGATCCTGGGTACGCCCATGTCCGGTACTATTTTGCAGCCAGCTTGCAGCGCCGCAACACACCGCCAGCCCCAGCCCCCGCGGACTGATCTCTGCAGTGCGGCGATTGGGTAGCGGCGCGGCCACGGCCATCTTCTTTAGTCACGAGGCGGAGCCGGAGAGGAGAGAGGTACTGTGTGAGCTAAGGTGTGGTGCTGCCTGGGCCCTGGAGTGGAGCTGGAGGAGTGTGTCTGTGTGGACTGAGGTGGTCTGACCGGCGTCTATCTATGATAGATAGACGGCGGTCAGAGTAGTAAGGCCTCCATGGAAGAGCAGTTCTTCTAGCCCCCTGCGTTGTCTTCTTCTCTGGAGAGCTGGAGGTCTATGCTCAGAGCTGTCTGTAGGGCATAGCTGTAGAAAGCCACCCAGCTGGAGACAGACCACCAGGTACCAGATCCTGGTGCCTTCTTAGACATTATTACCGAGAAGCTTGCAATCCACTTGTATGTACCCAGGTGTATAGAGTCACATTTACATCCTGCGGCTTTTTATACGGTCTACTTTATAAAAATGACAGTAATACCTATATCGTACCTTAGTTACTGTACATGCAGTGGTGGTGGGGAACTGTAAGTCCCAGCATTGCATATTGGCATCTGATCTATAGAGATTACTGCAGGTAATACAATAAATATGTTCTATTATTACAATCACTAGTATAAGTCCCAGCATCTCCCCATTTGTCTAGATATTAGACACACATTTATTATTCAGATATTATGTAGTATCGACTTTAGGCTGATCCAAACAATCGTATTTTTGGTCAGAAGAGAAAATGGCAGCACGCACGAGTTGCATCCGATTATGGGATCGCACTCAGCCAGGCAAATCAGTGAGTCCGTGAAAAAAAAATCAGACTGCACTCGGATGACATCTGAGTGCAGTCTGATTTTCACAGCTTTACAGAATGAAGATGGGGAACTTTTTATTTCCACCTTCTCCACATCCGCGAAAAACGGAGCACGCTGTGAGCACACTCTGATCAAACTCCGATCAGAGTGTGATTAGCTTAATCGGAACGATTTTCTCGGATGAGACAAAATACGGTCGTGTGACCCTATCCTTAGAGAAATAAATACATTATTATTATTATTGATGAGCAAATGTGCTTGTTTGTTAGGCATTTCCTGCATGTGTTGCGGGTGTCGAACAGCCATGAGACATGCAACCGCGGGGACTGGAACATATTTTTCGAGCATGCAGAGGACATTCGGTTAGAACCCGAGCATGCTCAGATAACACCTTATCCGAGTACATTCACTCATCACTAATTATTGTATATTGTATTTCTGGATAGAAGGTAGAACTGTAAGTCCCAGCTACATAATACTATAGTTTAATCTTCAGTTCAGTATGAGACTAGAAAGAGACTTCTTAATCAGAATGTAGTGCACAGCCTGGCCAGCCGGTCAGTCAAGTGAGACAGCTGCATAGAAATATATGCAGCTGTCACACTCGGGTCAGGAGAGCCGCTGGCCAGAATGTGCACTGTTCTGATCTCATTCCAATTTATTGTTTTTCAACTGACTGCACCCCTACTTATATGTTTGAGGAAAAGGTGTGTGTGTGAATGGGTGTGGCTTTAAAAATGGGTGTGGCTTAAACATGGGTGTGGCTTAAAATGGGTGTGGTTTTCCGACGCACAAACACAGAACCTGTTGTTAAAAATTTGAATCCCACCCCTGCCGATACTGGCACAGGCACAGGGCCCCCATAGTATGCCTGTGTCCCTAACTGTGAGTGGGCCCCACCGCCTGCACAGGGCCCTGGCACTTGCCCGGGTGCGCCGGGTGCTGACGCTGGCCCTGCACTGTCCCATAAATTGCAGGCTTTTTAGTCCATGAAATGGGTCTTATCAGAACAAGGACTCAACTATAAGGTACACCTTGATGGTGGCAGTTGGGCTCTTACACATTGGCCAATTTATGTGCCAAGTTCCTTCTTTTTACTGTAAATTTTCCTATAGCAATATTTTCCAAAATTCCATATGTGCATAATGAAGCAAGTGCTTATTTTTTATAGCAGTAATGCAGTTCCAATTTTATAGATTTAACATTCCAGAGTGTAGCTTTGTTTTTCCTTAGAATTATTGTTAGCTGGCATCTGTTCACACCAGCTGGGATGTAGATCCAACACAATGACTGCTAAACTTTCCTAGCTGACCCATGCAGTCTACATTCAGAGAGGGATTCTGGCTTGCTTCTCACAGCTACAGCTCACATTTTGGCTGGTCACTCACCAGCTTTAACACACTCCACACTGTTCAACATTCAGCAGACTGACACAAGGGTAAACCATTTCCTAGTTCTTAGTGGAAGCGAGTCAGGTGAATTTAATTAAGACCTGCAGTGCTAGGATTTAACTCAGTCCTACCTGGCTTTGCTACAGTACTTTAAAGAAGAAACTTAATATTTGAAGATCAGAAATACCCTATAAAGATATGTTACTTGACAGCTACAGAAATGGCCATTAATTGGTCAGAACAATTTTTTCTTGATCTAAATTGGTAATTTCTAACAACTCAATGTTATCTCTATGTGGGAAAGAGTCATAGGAGGTATTTCTCAGAAATAGTAGAGGGCAATTTTGAAGATTTTCCATCTACTATGAAAGTCATATGAACCCAAAGAGACAACACCTAGAGGCAGCTTCAAAAATTAAACATAAATCAAAATAGAAGAAGCAGTATGCCAAAAATTATAAAATTACCAAATTTTATTGAGATAATGTTAAAAAAACACTAAAAAACATGTACAAATAGGGGCACAAAGTGCAAAAGGAACCACACAGCTAAGGTAAGCAGATCAGTAAATGTCAAAAAAGCCCATAGGGGTATGTAAATAATATGTGGGAAAAACCTCACTGCAGTGAATATAGTCGGCCTTTGTTAATCAATCATGGTAAATACCAAACAAATCCTAAACATTAGGAAAACCTCCCCATACATAATAATGTCAATAAAAGTCCAAAAATATGTTACTAAAAGCTAGAATGCAGAGGAAGGCTCAAAAAGATGCCTAAATATCCAAAGAGAGTATGTCTCAAGTTGCGGTAATAATCAAGTATCAATCCATTAAGCTAACAGCCTAAGTACATATAGAAAATAGAGATGACCAAGATGTAAAAAGGTTATGTGTGGAGGAGGTGTCTCTACATTACCTTAAGTGGCGGCAATACCCCGACGCACGTTTCGTGTGTTGCTTTTTTAAGCAACACGCGTAATACACTCCCCTCGAGAAAGCAACACGTGAAATGCATTTTTCTTCTGCAACAAAACCGAATCTCTTGGCAGGAAAGAAGCTGCAGAAAAAAGTTTTTCTTGTTTTTGATGCGTTTTTTTGTGTCTTTTTGTTGCATTGGTTTTGGCATGCTAGATTTCTCTTGTGCATGTGGATAAAGTTTATTGTTGGAAAAAAAAGTCCTATCAATAGAATCAGGATTTGGCACAAAAAACTCAGCAAAATCTTATACCTGCATTTTTAGTGTGTTTTTTCACCACCCATTCAAGTCAATGCGTGAAAAACACTGAAAAAAGTGACATGCTCTGTCAAAAAAACCCTGCAAAGCACAAAATACTGATGACAAAGAAAAATGTGTATGCATGAGATTTCTGAAATCTGATAGGCTTTGCTGGTACTGTTAAACCAGCTGGAAATTTCTATAAAAACGCAGCAGAACAAAAAAAAGTAGCAAAAACAGTCTAGTGTGAACTTAACCTTAGACTAGTATTATCATTTTAGCAAAAAAATGGTTTTCAGTTCTAAAAACATAAGTATGTTAATTTGACCTTGTAATAAATTTCTTTTTATATGGAACACCGGTCATCATTGAGGGTTTTTGTGGCTCCACTCACTTCCACCTCAGAAAGTCAGTAGAGTTGGGGACTTCATGTCTACAGATACCTATTGGGATAAATACTCAATTGGCAAATATAGTGCACCTGTCGTATTTATTAAAAGAAGACAGGTTCATGATACCAGCTGATAACGCACGCATCCCCGCAGGTATGGGTAGACATGACCATGGACCCTCCTGATGCAGAAGTGAGTGAAGCCAGAATAATTCTTCAATTAAATCCATGGAGACTAGTTTGCAGCAGTATATTCGTCACATTGCAAAAAGTGAGGAAGTGAGCAGCGTCGGAATACCATTATAAAATAAAGGAAGCCATTAATGCATTTTCTTAGAGAATTCATACTTTGTTTTTATTAATTGGTGTAGGGAGTGGAATACTGGTGCTACCGTATCTTACCCTGTTTTATTTTTCTCCGTCTCATTGGCCAATATGATCTGCTTTGCAGTTCATCAAAGCTAGTAAATAAAGTATAAGCTGCTGGTATCAGGACGTATTGTGACTACCCCTCCTGCCAAGACTTGCACAGAAAGGCACTGCTGGCCCCTATGGTTCGGATAAGCGAGTGCATTTCCCTTAGGACCATTTCCACTTTTTAATGGCTTTTTAAAGTGTATATAATATATCATTTGAAACATGCACATAATCACTCGATACTCGTTAGATGTTTTTGCACATTTGCTGAAGGTTTTAACAGTTTGCTCTATTCTCACGAACACCTGGATATCGCTGGATTGCAGCCATTTGCCTTTTCTCATCATCTTTCTGGGTAGTGCTCTCGCTTGACTCTTCCAATCTTGCAGCTCTACAGTACATTTATTGAAGTCATAGACACGGGCGAAATGTGCAAGACCATTACTTAAGACAAGTAAACGTTTTTCTCATTCAGATCTCTCCATGAAGGCAGACACAGTCTCAGACACACACGAACGAGGTGAGCTAATGAGCGCAGTGCTGCCTTTTGTGGATTAACCCTTTAAACTATCACGCTTTTCATTAAGTGAGGCGTTAAAAAGAACATCACCACAACAGGACCCATTTGGAGTTGAGCTTGTGTATGATTTACTTTTACAATAGCCTTAGGTGGGCAATCAAGAAAATAAGACCTCATTGTTCTAACTCTTATTTATTTTGCTTGCTTATATAGCGCCAACATATTATGCAGCGCTTTACAGACATAAATATTAATGAACTCATTGGGGCTCACAATCTAAATTGCCTATCAGTATGTTTTTCATGTGTGGGAGGAATCCCACACAAACATGGGGAGAATATTCAAACTCCTTGCAGATGTTATGTGTTGCCCTTAGTGGGATTTGAACCCAGGAATCCGACATTGCAAAGAATCACTGAGCCAATGTGCTGATTCTTGACTTACGTAATGTGACGCTAGTCACTACTCACTCACAGACCATGAGGCAGAGAAATCAGATCAGTACCAAGAGAGCATGTAGAAAACCAAGGGAAAAGACAAAGGCATAAGTCAGGTCATGGTCAGGGGTCAAAGGACCAGAAGACAGCAGATCAAAGCAAAAGGACAAGAATAAAGGTACTGCCACACTAAACAATCCCGCTAGCGATCATGATAACGACGCATACTAATGCGATCGCTAGCGGGATTGTTTCTATATCGCTAAGTGCGGCCACATTTAGCGATATAGTTAACGACGCTATCGCCGTTAGCGATCTTCTTAACGACTTTAGCGGTACAAAAGTACCGCTAAATCGCTAAGAAAAGGTGCCACACTAGCGATATATACTTACCCAGCGGGAGCGCCGACGAGAAAATAGGGTCCGGAGCGATTCCAGCGACGAGCGAGATCACAGCAGGAAGCTCGTCGCTGGCAGCTGCCGCACTGAACAACATCGCTAACGGGATCGCTAAATAGTGACGTTTTTTAGCGATCCCGTTAGCAATATTGTTCAGTGTGGCATACCCTTAAGGGGTAGTCAGAACATGGTAAAATGATCGGGCAGTGGGAGATCAGAACTCTGCACAACAGAATCAGGCAAACACTTACCAGGAAGCACAAACTACGTCTGGCAGGGACCAGACGCAGAAAGCTCAGTTATGTTGGGCAATCTCCAGAACAGAGAACATCTGGAGAAAGTCCAGCACCTCCCAGTCACAGACTGCCAAGTTGTAAACAGTACCAACATCCCAGCACGTCCATAACAAGATTGGACGGCAAAGGTATTGTCACTGGTTTCTGCTACAAAGAGGAGCCAGAAGACTGCAGCATCTTATTTCTCCCACTCCTGCACTGATTAGAAGCACTTCACCCTCACCTTCATATTAAATGGTGAAAATTTATTTTAGCAATGCAGGGGTTAATATGCTTAGTTGAGAGATCCTGGAAACTTTTTTGCGTTAAGGCTCTCAGCTGTGCACTGTTAGCCACTCCCATCTCCTCTATAATCTGAGCCCTGGCTAACACTCATTGTCAGAAATAGTTATCGCTGCATGGCTGAAGGTTTTTGGTGGTTGTTATTGGAGAAGGCGTTTGGTGGATTTATCTGTGACTGTTGCTAGGTTTAGATTGTGTGATAAATCCCTTTCTTCTCCTACTTTGATTTAACCCCATCCTCCACTCCCTGGTGATTACCTCTGTTGTTTGTGTGTATATTTGTATGATTAAAATTATCACTGTTCGTATTACCTTGTTAGTCTGGTGTATTACAGTGCTACCACTCTCCTCTTCACTTAGTAGGGGATGGGTACAGACTTAGGTTGACTTCAGGAGCTATGGCAAGGTACATAGCCCCGGCGCCTTCACCATCAAAAGGAATCCGGGGAACAGGGCGAGCTAGATCGCCCTTAGTGTTAATGGAACAAGGGAGGAGCCCTGGTCCTGGAATACTCGACAACAGAGTTGTGACAGCTGTCAATCAAAACAATGACAACTCAGCATGACGCAGATTCCATAGGACAGCAAAACAGTCACTCGCTGAATGGAGGAATCGAGACGCTTGACCTTTTTTCAGGATGTGCATTAAATTGGTTGTCTGAAATTGGTGTCTCTCACTCTCTCCCTCTCTCTCACTCTCACATAAAAAAAAGTTTAAAAAAAACCTATGTTATTATCAAGTGTCCTGAATAGAGATGAGCGAACTTGTTTGGAAAACGTCCGCCAATCTTAAATTCGGAACGTAGCACATTTAGATTTGTGTTCAGTTTCCCGAGCATTTTTACTCAAAGTTGGCAAAATTTGGTCACCGTTTTCCACTAATGTTTTTGTTATTACTTTGGTTTGGATAGTGGTGCTGTATGATAGACGGGGGAACGTGTTTGATGAGGGGAGGGGGCGTGTCTAGGTAAGAGGAGCTGCGGAATGTTTTTTTTTCATTTAATAACTTAACGTGTGTACATTCTGGCAGCCAATCAGGGGGCAGAAACCATCCACAATGTCATGACACAAGATCTTGTGTGATTGGCTGCCAAAGTCACATGAGTCTGGCCATGTAAAAAACAGACATCTTGTTTTGTCAGCACTATTTTCTCAGC
This sequence comes from Oophaga sylvatica, assembly GCA_033576555.1. Taxonomy (NCBI): domain Eukaryota; kingdom Metazoa; phylum Chordata; class Amphibia; order Anura; family Dendrobatidae; genus Oophaga; species Oophaga sylvatica. The sequence continues at coordinate 7,652 of JARQOD010009295.1, read as the reverse complement.
ATCACAGTGCAGAGACGCCGTTCCTGATAGTCCTGCCATTGAACCTGTCAGTTAGCTAGGTAGGATCCTGCCCTGTGTGAAATCGTTCTTCCAGCAGCGAACTAGATTGTGCAAAAACTGTCTGGCAGTCTCCGGAAGCCCCATTTGCTAATCCAAATTATCTGTGACTAAACTGTTTCAGTGAGAAATCAGGAGGCCAGATTTCCACTTAACCCTACCATGCATATACCGGGCCTTTTAGGCCTGGGAACTTTTGTTTTGCAAAAAATTCTGAAAGGTTTTTAAACTTAGAATTTTGAAACTCTAGGTATTCCTCAGGTCTGTAGTTGTGTGTAATTTCCAGTTGTTTATATATTTTTATGTGATGGGGTTTTTTTTATATAATTTTTTTTTTTGGAAAACTACAGCTTTACATATCCCGGGCCTTTTAAGCCCGTATTAGGTTTATCATATACTCATCAGTTTATTTATTTTATTTTTTTTTTGCTATTTTCTGCAAGATTACTTGCTGTACTTTAGAATTTTGAAACTCTAGGTATTTCTCAGGTTTTTAGTTGTTGGTAATTTCCTAGTTTCATGTGATCGTTTTTTTTTATAAAAATGCTTTTTTTGGAAGAACAAAATGTCTGCATGACATTTATGTTTTCAGATTAAAGGTCCTTTCACACAGCCAACTACCTGTGGTCAGTAGATAAACCAGTTGTACAATATATGACCCATGTAAAGCCACCTTTAGCTTGTGTACACAGCATACAGGCTCCACCTAGCTATTTGCCTTTTGTTCCTTTGCTCTCCCCACCCATCTTTCAGAATTGATGCACTGTTGGAAGGAGAAGCTCATTCCCTCACTGACTGAATATCAAGGACTTCCATTACCCCCTGTGTGATATTATTGCTGGTAAGTACCATTTGGCAACTGTTTGCAGCCACCAGTTACCCAAGACTATTACTCCTGCATCTACCAGCTGCATTTATAAGATTAGATAGCCAAGCTGGTTTCATACATGTTGTTTAGACTGGTCAGCCATTATCACATGTATTTCTGTATTTGTTGATTCTTTGCTGGCTTAATTTCTTTACTCTGTTTAGCTATTTGTCAAATTTATTTCTGGATGTGTTGATTCTTTCCTGGATTGAGATGTTTATATACTGTTCAGGACATCTCAGGTCACTTCTTTAGGCTGAAATGGCTGGAATTTTTTGCAGTGCAATGCATCATGATGCCATTGTTGAACTCAATACCCAGAAAAAAAAAACCTGAAATCATCAAAAATGTTTGTAAAGAACATTCTTTAGAGAAGATAACATGCGAAAATTGTGATGGAGAGTAAAAAAATTGAAAAGTAAAGGAAAAGTTAGAAATGAAAATTAGTTGCAGGTTTTCTTTACTTCAATTTACATGTTATTTCTCTTTATAACCACTTATAATTGTGTGCATTTGTCATATCTGACTTTACAATTTTGAAATAAACTCAAAAAATGCCTATTTTTTTTTTTTTTTTTTTGTCAATTCCTTCCATATAAGTTGCAAACGGGCCTAAAAGGCCCGGGATATGTAAGAGTGTAGATTCCGAATGTCATGCATCGTAGTCGTTAGGTATAACAGTGTTGATCATGCATACTATCTAAGAAAATGAATAGTGATTGTTCATTTAGTAACAAGTGACTAACAGCTGTGGACCTAATGTTGTGAAATAGCAGGTTACAAAAAGGGAAGGGTACATACAACAGGAGTGGGAAAAGTGAGGTTGTAGTGGAAGGGGGAATAGGCTTGGTGTTCGAAGTGTTCATGATAATGAAAGCTCAACTGAATAAACACCATCTCATCCTATCCAAAGACCACTGACAACATCTGTTACTGGCCGGCCTACCCGAATCCTTTTCTTTGGCAGCCGCACTGCGGTACTACTTGTAGAAATTTCCAAATTTGCAAAAAAAGACTTTGCAATAATATGACTACTACATGCATGAACCGTCACATGCGCGATCAACATGCCTTAGTCTAAGAATCTCACTGCGCTAAAATGCGAACTAGCAAGAATCGCCAACCACCGTCCATCCCATCAAACACATCTGCGTTTTCCTTTTCCATCATCGTTCCATTTGTTCTCACACAGGACTGCAGCCGCAGAAACTCCACTTGTTTACCCCCTACAGTCAGGGTGAGTGAGAGCCCATCAGGTGTTATGGAAATGGACATGCCTGCTGTTTTTATTTCACCAAACACAACACATCTTTCTCAATCCACCATAACATTTCAGCCTGCATCTCACTCAAAGTCTAGCAGTTTGTCCTGTTAACCCTATTCCACCCTCTCTCAGCACACTATCCAGTCCTTGGACTCGCACTTGTGGTCACATAAAGGAAGGTTTCCTCTTACACATGCCAAAGCTAAGAGCTTGAATTCCATCTCCACATGTTTAGCTACGGAAATGCTGCCTTTCCGCCTGGTGTATACAGACGATTTCCAAAAGTTGATGGCTATCACAGTGCCCCAGTACCAGTTGCCAAGTCCCCATTACTTCTCTAAAAATGCTGTGCCTGCGCTGCAAGAGCATATCTCTGACAACAGCACCTGTTCCCTGAAAAAAATCTGTCTGCAAGGGTGCATTTCACCACTGACATCTGGACGAGTAAACATGGGCAGGGGCCTTACATCTCGCTGACTGGGTGCTGGGTGACTCTGGTGGCTGTGGGGGTAGGTGGGCAAGGGGCTGCTCCACTAGTCTTGGAATCCCCAAGGTTTGTGGGACAAACTTCTGTATCTAACACTACTTTCACAGCTTCTGGCTCCTCCACCTCCTCTAGGGCCTCCACCTGGGCCCTCAACCTCTTCCTTAATCAGACATGCGTTCCAACAGTGCAGAGAGAATCACCTCACCCCTGTACTATGCAGACAGGTCTCACCACAATCAGGCAATGCTTAAATTTATATGCCTTGGATATTGCAGTCACATAGCTCAATAGTTGTGGACAGCTATCCAGACCGAGTTAGAGCAATGGCCATCTACACTGAACCTGGAGCCAGGGATGACTGTGTGCGATAGCGGTGCAAATCTGGTGGCGGCCCTTCTTCGGGGCAAACTCACAAACGTGCCTTGCGTGGCTCACATCCTCAATCTGGTGGTACAGCAATTTCTATGCCACGATCCCTGGCTGGATGCTCTGCTCCAGAAAGCTCGATTGCTGTGGGCTCACTTCTGACAATCGTACACTGCAGGTCATCAACTTGCATCGCTACAGAGGTCTTTCGGCCTACCTGTTAACCATTTGATTTGCGATGTTCGTACACAGTGGAATTCCATTCTGTGCATGTTGCAGCAACTGTGGCAGCAGTGACAAACCAGTATGTCCTTTTGTATAGCCTGGGCCAATGCAGTACTGATGTGGTGCAAATCATGCTTGCGGAGTAGGCACAGATGAAGGACCTCTCCACTCTTCTGCACAGTTTTGAAATGGCTACTAATATGGTTAGCATTGATGATGCCTTTATCAGCATCAGCATCACTATTCCGGTCTATATGCTGGAGCACACTTTGAATGGTCTGCGTGAGGAGGTGGTGGTCCCAGAGGAAGAGGAGGAAGCGTAGGAGGATGCAATATCTCAAATTTTTGGACAGTCATCGCAGAGGCGGGTGCCATGGGAGGGTGGATTACAGCGATTGTGAGGGGCTCATGGTGCCATACAATCTGTTAGTGAATGTGCAGGAGCCGAGGAACAAATTGGAGGACAAAGAGGTGATGGATGAGCAACAGTCAGAAAATGCAGAGGATAATCCCCTCTCTATTGTCCGTGGTTGGTGGGAGAAGATGTTGATTGTTACCCCGCCATCAATACATCATCGACTTGGACCTCATGCAAGCGCCCTACACACGAGCGCCTTCTTGCTGCACTATCTTCAACATGATGCACGTATTCTTAGGGCTAAAAATATTGGTGACTACTGGGTTGCCACTCTGTTGGATCAACAGTACAAGAGTGAATTTTGCCAGATGCTTTTCCATCTGGAAAGGGATGCATGCATGCTGGAGTATCGAAACACGCTTGTAGACAATCTTGAGAGTGGTTTTCCCCAAGACAGCAGTGAGGCACACAATGTGCATCACAGTTCTAGACTTCCAACCCGGGAATGTCAAGGCATCACTGCAGAAACATTAGCCACAGCAGTAAGTGGCATAAGCATTATCTGTGAGTCATTTCACACATTTTTTAGACCAGTCCATGCACCAGCAGAACAGAGAACAAGTCTGACACGTTGTGAATGACTGTAGAGGATGGTGCAGGAGTATCTCAAGCTCAATATCACTGCCATCAGGGGGAATGGGAACCCATTTACATTTTGGTCTTCAAAAATTGAAAAATGGCCTGAGTTCACCTGTCATGCATTGGAGGTTTTGTCATGTCCGGCAGCCAGCATTCTCTCAGAACTTGTGTTCAGTTCTGCTGCTGGTGTCTTGTCAGATGAACACTTCCAGCTTTCCTCTGAAAGTGTAGACCGCCTAACTTTCATCAAGATGAACAAGTCATGGATCTCCAATTACTTTTGCTCCCCAGTTGCAGACTGGGTAGACTAGGTGATGGTGTCATTTTTGGTGTCATGCATTGATCTCGCATTATTGCAGTCTGTGGCACCTTTGTTGTGGCTTCTGTGCCTGCTGTTACTGCAGCTGCTTAAGTTATAAACATTTTTTTTTTAAATGTGGAGACTCCAAGTTGGATCTCCATCTGGTGGGTTGCCTGTGGTGGAAGGTGTGTCAGAGGCCAATTATACTGTTTCTACTCTATGGAAATTGATGCCACTTGCCTGCACTTACTTTCACTCAGTTACCTTACGTTTTTCTATCAATAGTAGTCTGTGAAACTGATGTTTGTGCCAACTGAGTGTGGCTGTAAAAAAAAATTGAGCTGTTGAATGAGGTATCAATGCTCCCAGCACAGCAGGCTTAATCCGCTCCCTTACCCACCAGGTCTTAATTGAAACTTCAGAGCTGTAAATGCTGGCCCAGACCCTGATACCTCATGCATGGCACATGGCTGACTGCTGCTGTGCCATTAGCAAATTTATACTGTGGTTGATGTCACTTTTCATGCCGACTGCCCTTAATTTTAAGGTGTTGTGTATAAGTTTGGTTTGGCCCCCATTGAAACTGTTCTTCTAACCTGTTCGGCGAACATCAGGGCAATCGTCAAACCGAACCTTGAAAGGTTCGCTCATCTCTATTCATTATGGGGTAAAAATGACCTGGCAATATAATATCATAGGTCAGTAAAAATATGACAACGTGACAATACCAAACTGGTAATTTTTATTTATTTATTTTTTTAAATTAAGGAGTGAAAAAAAATGGAATTTTGTGAAAATAAACTTTGATTTGTCTCGCCATATTCTGAAACTCATAACTTTTTTTTCATTTTTCCATCTATGGACCTGTATGAAGGCTTGTCTTGTCTTGTGCGTGGAAAGCTGATTATTGATACCTTTTATTTAGCTAGTTACAAAATTGGATTTTTTTTTATTGTGTTTGTTTAGAAAGGTGTAATGAACAAAAAAAAAAAATACTACTTGCATGTAATTTTTCTCTTATTATGACATTTACCATTCTGAGGATTTCTTCAAGACTGAATATCTTAAGGTCATGCAGAAAATGCTACAGACTAATGAAAAGAGAAGATGACAATTTTTCTTCTTTTAAGTTAATCATTTGTTTCTAAGTTCAGTGTGCCTTTAAATATTTCCTTTAATTTGCACACTGCCTCCTTTCATGGTAAATAGTAAGACATATGTTTCCGTGATTTCGGGATTATGTATCTGCATTTAACACCTGTTGTTTTTGATGAAAGGAAGCTGCATTTAGCCAAGTAGAAATATGTGGCCTTTAAAAATAAAAATGAGTTCCAAATATGTCCAATGAGTTTTTCTATGTTTTGTAAGGCTTGTGAATCGCTTGTTCCGACTCCGGCACAAAAACTTTTACTTGTGGTGTCGAAAGCTGTTTAGAAACAATACAGTAGACATAATCAGTAATTGGGCAGAGGGGTATTCGCTATTACAAAAAATGGTACATAGGGCTGATAAACACATAAGTGATCACCCATAAGCTTCATTTCTTAGGAAAGAGTAATTCTTGCAAGTTGCAGAGTTTTTTTTGCCGGACCATTTAAAGTGGCTCATCAGATTTTTCTCAACAGATTTCACCAAATTGAGCTGCAGATAAATATTACGTAACTGTGGCCACTATTTTCCATGGAAAAGAAGTAGATTGAAAGTTTTGCAAGACCTTGGATCAAAGCCATGCAAAATTCCACCTACGTCTTCCCATCAAATCTGCTAGTCAGAATAGGCACTGTGGATACCGGCAGATAGAGAATGTTTGCAGGGTTCTGATTCAGTAGCTATGGACTTCTGGTGTGGCCACTGGACCAAATACTTGCAAACCTTTTTTTTGCAACTCTAAAATTAAGCTGTTTTTCTTAAAGGGAATCTGTCATTTGGTTTTTGCTATGGAATCTGAGAGAAGCATAATGTAGGGGTAGACACTCTAATTCCAGCGATGTATCACTTACTGGGCTGCTTGGTGCAGTTTTGATAGAATCTCTGTTTTCTCTGTTATACATGTTGCAGTGGTCATGATGCTGTGTTCTGTATAACCCCGCCCACACTTCTGATTGGTAGCTTCCTGTTTACATCATCAGCAAGCTTCCAGTCAGTGGGGGGGTGGGGTTACACAGATCAGCCTGACTGCTGTACATGTGAGACCTAGTCCTCTAGTGTTAATCACCTGCTGATAAAGCATTGTATTGAAACTACAGCACACAGCCTAATAAGTGACACATCACTGGAATCAGGCTCTCTAGCTCTATCTTATGCTGCTTTTAGATTAAATAACAAAAAACCTGCTGACAGATTCTCTGTAAGGTGTCCATACATCTTCAGTAGTTGTCCGCTAAATGCTTATTCATTCATTGTTATTTATGACCTCCTCATACACATGCATGCTCAGTTTGACTGAGTGTGCATGTGTTTTCCAAGGGGGACAAGGGAGTAAGCAGCTGTAAGACACATTACTTCAATTGAGAAGAAAAGATCATGCACTGAAACTCAACCGGCCGAGTCCTACTTTCCAGTCTGTTGCAGGAATGAGGGGACACCACCATACACCTAATAGTTAACCATCTTTTTTCAATGTAAGCTTTTAAAATATATTCTTTAACTTTTTTATATGAAGAAGTTGCAACATATGTATTGGATGCTACAATTCTGTTGATTCAGTCCATTTTTGGTTGAAGCCCTCCTCCTTGGGTACGTAGGAGGAGCTTAGTGATAATTTTGTCCTTGTTAAGACAGAGCAGAGGGGGGAGGCTCCTGCTGCAGCCAGTCACCCATAGGACAGTGAAGATGAGTAGGGAAGACTCTGAAGAGCTTCTGAGACACACGGAAGGCAAGTATATATCAGGACACTGACCAATGTACAAACAGAAAAAAATGAGTTTTATTACAAGTGGCAATTAATGGTCATCTTGGCTGTATTATCTGTGTATTTATGGTCAACTTTACACATTTAGACTCTCAATATATGTCATATTGTCCATTTTACCGCTTTATCCCATTCTTATAGACATGGAAAAAAATCAATTTCTAAGTAGTTGAATT
>JARQOD010009294.1:0-31973 GCA_033576555.1 Oophaga sylvatica | reverse complement strand
TGCGCTTGCAAACGACTTTCGCTAACTCTGCATAATCCGTACCTCCACTCCCGACCCAAGACCCCCCGCTGCGCCAATCCTTGAAGCTCTACCCCAAGAAATTGGTACCACAATTTGCTGGTTTCGGCCTCCCTCAAAACATCTGTTTACGGCCTACCATTCACTAATCAAGCTTCTAGTGAATGTGTGTGGGGGGGGTTGTACCATTCACTATCTCCTCCTCCCTCACTCCCTAAGATGGCGGGGACCTCTTGTAAATGACCATTGTTTACACCCGTATTTTGTATCCCCCCCACCTCATTGTAGTGTAAGCTCCCGAGCAGGGCTTTATTTGTTTAATTCTGTTTGTTAACGTTTTTTACTTATGACTTGTGTTTTGAAATTTTTAAACTGTAAAGTGGCGGAATAGATGGCGTATATAAATTAAGTTATTTTATTTATTATAATTAACCCCTACTGCGAAAACCCAAGCCCAAAAACTCAGCTGGAAAGTCAGGCTGGCAATCGCGAAGTCTTCGGGCGACACCCGTGCAGTACCCCCCCTTCTCGAGGGGCCTCCGGCCCTCAGGGCCAGGTTTTATAGGGAGTCGTGTGGAAGCCCGAATTAATCGGTTGCGTTAATATCTGACGCAGGAACCCCATCCTTCCTCAGACCATACCCTTCAGGCCGGTTGAAGGGACCGGCGATTAAACGTGAATCGAGACTTTCGATACCGAAATCCAAGTTACCATTGACCACCACGGAGGAGGGGTAAAGGTGACGGTACACGGCGCCACATACCTCTTAAGCAAAGACTGTGGAACACGTTGTGAATTTTAAACGTAGGGGGAGGTAAGACGGAATGCCACCGGATTAATTATAGAAAACTGATCCTGTACGGCCCGATGATGGGACCCAGTTTCCAAAGGGAACCTTAAGTTTTATTTCTTGGTAGACAACCATACCCGATGTTCCACTTAGGTCCGGCCAGACACCTCCTCCTACCCAAGTTTGTATCGGTTCCCCATAGTACTAGATTTTCAGACCCCCTCCAACTGAACGAGTGATGACGAAAATGTTCCTCCCAGGAACCCCCGAAGAGCCCCCCTACTTGAAAGTACAAAATGGGGGTGAATCCAAGCCCCAAAAAAACGGGGGATTACCATGACGCTCCGCTTTTTATTAAGAGCAAACTCCGCCAGAGGTAAAAAGAAGCCCAGTCCCCTGGTTCTCTGACACAAACACCGAATATGTCTCCAAGTTGGTTCAGACGTTCCGTCTGCCATTGGTCTGGAGAAAAGCCGTTGAAAATGATAAATGCACCCCCGCCGTGTACAAAATGCCTTCAAATTTGGACACAAACTGGACCCCGATTAAAACCCAACATGGGGGTACCCCGTGAACCTCAAAATCTCCCCAATAACACCTGCGCAAAGTTTTAGCATTAGGAAGAGCAGGAGAGCGTTTAAAATGGCCTTCTTGCTGAACCTTGTCCCTACAAGAGTTGACCGTTTTACCCGAAAGGAGGGGTCCTAAAAATTCCTGAAAGATGAGTCCAAGGCGCCCGGGATCTTCAAAGGTAAGAGGGCCCCAGAGGACAGGTATGTGGGGTTTTGGCGCGCACAAACCCACAGGCGAAAACAAAAGTTACCCCTTTGTATTTTGGCCCCAAAACCGACGCGAGAGGAGATCCAAGTTGCTTTACTCCCTGGGTGTCTGCCAAGCTGGTAGGTGTGCCCGTCACCTTTTGTCGCAACTGATCGGAACAAAACAGCTCCCCCGGGGTCCAACGGGGCTCCCCCTGAGCCTCCAATACCTCCTCCTCAAGCTCAACATACCCGAACCCCCACCCCCCTGAAGGATAGGAACCGGGGCATCCGTATTCCCGGTCCCAGGGAAACTACAGTTAAGGCATCCGCCTTTACATTTTTGGCCCCGGCGTATGTACACAAAATTAAAACTGGAAAAAAACAACGACACCTAGCTTGTCTGGATTCGACGTTTCGGACTCAAGATAAGCGTTCTTGTGATCGGTGATGACGGTGGGGCCGGGAGGATGCCCCCCCAAAAAAATGGCGCCATCCTCGAAAGCTAACTTAATGGCCAAGAGTTCCCTATTCCGCATCGAATTCCTCTCGGGCGACAATTTTTTAGAGAAAAAAGCGCACGGATGCCACTTACAGGGGACGAACCTTTGATAATACTGCCCCCACCCCTACCCTAAAGGTCTACCTCTAAATGAACGGCTGGACGCATGGTTGATGGTTTGGGGAGCCAAGCAAAACTTTTTTTAAGGAGGAGAATGCTTGACAAGCCTTGTCAGACCACCAGAAAAATCCGTCCCTTTTTTGTCATGTCTGTGAGGGTTTCACCATGGCGAGAAATTACGAATGAATTTCCGGTAATAATTACAAACCCCGGAAACGTTGTAGTGCCTTAAGATTCTCTGGCAATCCCACTCAAGAACTCCCGACTTTCCGGGTCCATACGAAAGGATGTGACCCAGGAAGCCAAAACTGGAGTTCCTGTACGGCGAAACACACTTTTCCCATTTGGGAATTTATTATCCCGCAGATCGTAACACCTGCTAACTGTCCTGATGAGAACAAGATCTGGCAGTAATTAAGATATTTCCCCGATTAGACAAACAAACTGTCCCCCAGGCGGGAAATTCATCAACAAAGTGGTTGGAACACCGCCGGAGTTAGTCAGACCAATGGATGACAAGGGTTTTTCATAATGCCCCTCGGGTGTTAAACCCGTTTCCCCCTATCCCCCCCCTTCACCTAATCAGATTGTACGCCCCCCTGAGATCCAACTTGAGAACCATTTGGCCCCACGATCTGATCGAAGAGATCGGGGATAAGTGGGAGCGGTACGGCTCGGCCGTAACTGATAAGTTCAGGAAATCCAGGCAAGGGCGTAGCCCCATCTTTCTTCTTCACAAAGAAGAACCCCGCGGCCACCGGGGAAATGAAGGCTAAAAAGCCCCTTAGCCAAACTCTCTGAATTAATCCTTCTGGCCTGCCTCTCAGGAAGATAGGTTATACAACTTGATTTAGGTAACTTGGCCCCAGGGAGCAGTTTTACGAACATCATCCGCGATGGGTGGTAGTTCCTACACCCTTTCTCCGAGAATAAATCCTCAAAATCCGCCAGAAATGGAGGTAAGACTCTAGGAGCGACCGCACCGTGACGTTTCTGCAGTTTTTTTTTCAGAATTCCTCCATTGGCTTATCTCTTGGATTGCCAATTAATAACCGGGTTATGTTAGTTAACCAAGGAAGGCCCAACACTATAGGAGTGGGAAGACCCTCAACACGTAACAAGACAAACGTTCTTTAGTATCCCCCCACTGAAGATTTACGTTATGCACTGCTGCAAAAGACTTCCCTGACCGAGAGGCCTGGCGTCGATCGAGAATATGGGGACGGGTTTACCCAACACACTCAATCGCATACCTTGAACCCGGGCAAACGAGCGTCACCAGATTAGCCCGGCCCACTATCCAGAGAACAGATATCTCTCAGTTCTCGTACCCACCACCACCTCCGCCGGTACGAGAAACTGAGACGAACCTAGGGACGAAATACCTACTCCCAGATTGCCGTCCACCACAAACCTGGAATAAATAGTTTTCCGACGACCCTTTACTCTGCAAAGGACGGGATGGACACCCCCCAATAAAATGTCCCTTTTCGCTGAAGAAACACCTTCCTGTCTTGTGGCGCACGCCGGTCCCCTCCCCCGAAATGATGTCCCTCCTAATGCATAGGCTCCTCTGGACTGACAGGGGAACCCCCTTTAAGGGCCCTTGTAGAAGGTGGAGTCATCAGGGGGGGGAGTTACCCACCTCTCCCGAAGCCGTCTGTCAATGCGAATAGCAAAGGGCCTAGCGGCTTCCAGTGACGCGGGAGGGTCATACTGTGCCAATACATCTTAATTTGTTCAGATAAACCTTGACAAACTGGCTCCTAAGAGCGGGTCATTCACTGGGTGTCCGTGGCCCACCTACGGAACTCCAAACAGAATTCCTCCGCGGACGATCTCCCTGCTGGATCCTAGTAACTTAGATTCAGCAAGGGAGATCCGATCCAGGTCATCATATACGAGACCCAGAGCTGCGAAAAACCTATCCACTGACTGGAGAGCGGGGAGTGGGGGAGAGAGAAACGCCCATGATTTGTGGGTCCCCTTGTAGAGGCGGGTGACAAATTCCCACCTTTGTTCTTCACTCCCGATGACGTGGCCGCAGCCAATAAGTACAACTTACATGCCTCCCGGAAAACAAAAAACTTGTCCCGCCCCCCAGTAAACCTGTCGGGGAGCTACTTTAGGTTCAGGTCGGCTTGCTCCGGGGGATACAAAACCTTGGATTACGTCCGCCAGCTCCATGGACAAACTCTGCAACTGCGAGCTGACTGGCTACTGGATCATGGAGGCTGGAGAGAATCTTTTGTCGGTGGTGAAAATGTCCGCTGTCACTGCGTACAGGAGGTCAGGGTCCTATGCTGACCCTAAGCTGGGGCCCTGACTAATCCCTCTACCGGAGGTACTGTTAATGGTACAGAGGTCCAGGCCGCCAGCGAACCCTACCTCCTGAGAATCCCTGAACCTCAGTAATCTAGTCTGAGAAGGACCCGATCAAACAGTAGGGGACAGGGTAGTAAATGCTTTACACCAGTACTAGACGAACGAGACAGTACAAGGGGAAAACCAAAAACCACCTCGCATACAAAAACTCACACCACATTAACAGAGGGAACACAATGGGTAAGGAGATAAATGATAAAGCGAGGAAGGGAAAAAACCCACTGATACACTTCGCTCCAAACTTCAATACCACGATCCGCTCTGATGGTCTGTATGAAATGCTTTCACTGACAACTACCCTATCAGACCGGCAGGTATTTGAAGGAGTCCCAATACTGCGAATTAACTGCAGCTGGGGTGAGGTGGGCCTCGTCTAGCACAGAGAGAGAGAATTAACTCCTCACTGCGAAAAACACCAAGCACCAAAAACTCAGCTGCGAGAAGTCAGGCTGTGCAATCGCGACGATCTTCGTGGCGACACACCCGTGACATTAGACCTTTGATCGCAAAAGGGTTGTGTACAGTCATGGCCAATGTTTTGAAAATGCACAAAATATTATATTTTCAATGATTGCTGCCCTCTGGTTTTTATGTGTGTTTGACAGATGTTTTTATCACAGACAGAAATATAATTGCAAACATTGAGTAACAAATGCTATATTGACAGTTAGAATGAGTTAATGCAGCAAGTCAATATTGCAGTGTTGACCTTCTTCTTCAGGAAACTCTGCAATTCTCCCTGGCATGCTCTCAATCAACTTCTGGACCAAATACTGACTGATAGCAGTCCATTCTTGCACATCAATGCTTTCATTTTGTCAGAATTTTTTAGGTTTTGTTTGTCACCCGTCTCTTGATGATTGACCACAAGTTCTCAATGGGATTAAGTCTGGGGAGTTTCCAGGCCATGGACCCAAAAATCTCTATGTTTTGTTCCCTGAGCCATTTAGTTATCACCTTTCCTTTATGGCAAGGTGCTCCATCATGCTGGAAAAGGCATGTTGATCGCTAACTGCTCTTGAGGGTTGGGAGAAGTTGCTCTTGGAAGGACATTCTGGTACCATTCTTTATTCATGGCTGTGTTTTTAGGCAAGACTGTGAGAGACCCCGATTCACTTGGCTGAGAAGCAACCCCCACACATGAATGGTTTCAGGATGCTTAACAAGTTGGCATGGAGACAAGACTGGTGGTAGCGCTCCTTGTCTTCTCCGAATGAGGCGTTTTCCTGATGTCCCAAACAATCGAAAAGGGGGATTCATCAGAGAAATAACTTTACCCCAGTCCTCAGCAGTCCACTGTCTGTACCTTTTGCAGATATCAGTCTGTCCATGATGTTTTTTCTGGAGAGAAGTGGCTTCTTTGCTGCCCTCCTTGAGGACGGGCTTGCTCCAAGAGTCTCCGCTTCCACAGTGCGTGCAGATGCACTCCACCTGCCTTCTGCATTCCTGAGCAAGCTCTGCACTGCTGGTAGCCCCGATTCCTGCATCTGAAACACTTTTAAGAGACGGTCCTGGCGCTTGCTGGTCTGTTGTGAATGGGTTGAGATGAGTTTCTGACAAGAGCCTCCCTCTGGTGGTTACAAGCGGGGTACTAGTGAGGATTGTGAAGACTGGGATCAGGTGTTACTGATTGGTCTTATTTTAAGGGAATTCATTTTCCCATCAGGGTTGCCGGTGATCAATTGTTCTGGTCTGAATCCTTCTTTCCAGTTTCCCTTGTAGCCTGCTGTGTCGTGTCTGCATCTCCTGCTATCAGATAAGACAATTTCTTATTTTGTGTTTTTGCTATTTTTGCAATTTTGTCCTGACTTCTGTGGGGGCCTTCAGGGTCCCTCCGGGGCTTTTGCCCTCCAGTTTAGTCCAGCCACTGTGTTTTGTACTTTTGCTTTTTCCAGTTTTTTCGTGGCTTCTGTTTTTGTTACACAGAGAAACTAATTTAGGTGGTAGAGGTCGTGTGATCTCAGGTGATTTTGAAATTAGTAGAGTTGGTGTTTTTCAGGGTTTTCTGGGATTGCAGTAAGTACCCTTCCTATCCTTTTCTATTTAGATAGTTTGGGCCCACGTTTGCTCATACTATTTTCTTTCTGTGTCAGTATTTCTCTTGTCTAACCGCCATTACATGTTTGGGGGCTTTCTATTATCTTTGGGGTTCTGCTCCGGGGCAGATAGCTTTCCTATTTTCTATCTTTAGGTGTAGTTAGTTTCTCAGGCTGTGACGAGGCGTCTAGGACCATCGTAGGAACGCTCCACGGCTGCCTCTAGTTGTGGTGGTTAGTCGGGTACTGCAATCCCATAGATTCCAACTGCTCTGGTGTATTGCCTTTTTTGCTGCACTCCTAGCTACCGTAACATAACATGGGTCTGTCGGATAATGTAAAGGATGTTATGGTGGGATTCCCTGTCCCCTTGGTCTCAATGATTCTATGTCATTGGCGATTCAAATTGACAGACGTTTGCGTGAGCGGAGAAGTTTGCGTTGGAGTGGTGTTGCCTTGTGATCCTGCTTCTGAACCCATGCAGTGTGATAGAGTGGGTCTGGGGCACAGCGTCATGAGTTCGAAGCGCAATGGGTTATGTTTCTACTTGGTGATGCCTCTCATGCTATTTCAGTCTGCCCTAAGCGGGGAAGACGTTTTGCACGCTCAGTTGTCTTGGGTAGTGTTCAGACTAGTTTTTATTAACTGTCACTCTGATATGCTCTCTGTCCTCATTTTCTGTCAGGCTTTCGTTGATTCTGGAGCAGTATTAATCTGATGGGATTATGATTTTGCTAAGCATTGTGGGTTTTCCTTGATACCCCTACAGAAGTCTATTCCTTTACTGGGGATCGATTCTACCCCTTTGGTGAGAATAAACCCCAGTTTCTACCAGGTGTTAATGAGGGTTGAACCTGATCACAGGAGTGCTGCAAATTTTTGGTTCTATAATCTGCATGACATTTAGTGCTGGGTTTCCCTTGGTTACAGTCTTAATAATCCTGTTTTGGATTGGAAATCTGTGTCTGTAACCAGTTGGGGCTGCCAATGTGTTAGTGTCACACTCCTGTTTTTTCTGCCTCCCCCCAGGCTGAGGATGTTCCTGACTTTTGTGTTTGATTTTTCTGATGTGTTTAGCGAAAGTAAATCTGCATCCTTACCTCCCCATAGGGCTATGACTGCGCTATGAATTAGTGGGGTAAGTAAATTCCTAAGGGTCGCCTTTTTAACTTGTCTATACCTGAACATGACGCTATGCGGTCTTATATCAAGGAATCATGGAGAAGGGTCATATCAGACCATCCTCTTCACCCTTAGGTGCCGGTTTTTTTCTTTGTGGCCAAAAAAGATGGTTCATTAAGGCCGTGTATTGATTATCGTCTCTTGAAAATATTACTGTGAAATATCAATACCCGTACCCTTGATTTCTGACCTGTTTTCCAGGGTGAAAACGCTACTTGGTTTATAGCTTGACTCAGGGGGGCGTATAACCTTATTCCATTAAGCCACGGGGATGAATGGAAGACGGCATTTAACACCCTGAAGGCATTTGAGTACCTTGTGATGCCTTTGGGCTCACTAATGCTCCTTCCGTCTTCCAGTCCTCATGAAGACATTTTAGGGATTTTGTGGACCAAGTTTCTGATTGTTTATTTGGATGATATCTGATTTTTTCTAATGACTGGGACTCTCATGTGAACATGTTCGAAACTGTATTCCAGATTTTGAGAGAGAATGCTCTGTATGTGAAGGGATCAAAGTGTCTTTTGGCGTACAGAAGATCTCATTTCTGGGATTCATTTTGTCCCCATCTGTTATTGAAATGGACCCGGTCAAGGTTCAGGCCATCTGTGATTGGGTCCAACCTACTTCATTAAAGGCTCTTCAGAGATTTTTGGGTTTTGCAATTTTTATCGTAAATTTATTGGTAATTTCTCTGTTATTGTTAAACCATTAACTGATTTGACCAGAAAGGGTTCTGATGTGGTGAATTGGCCTCCTGAGGCAGTCTCTGCGTTTCGGGAACTTAAGCAGAGATTCACTTCTGTCCTGTTCTGCGGCAGCCTGATGTTTCTCTGCCATTTCAGGTGGAGGTTGATGCCTCTGAAATTGGGGCAGGTGCCGTTTTGTCCCAAAAAGATCCAGAGACCTCTAAAAGTAACCCTTGTGCCTTTTTCTCTCGAAAATTTTCTCCTACTGAACGTAATTAGACGTGGGTAATCGGAGTTATTGGCCATGAAGTGGGCTTTTGAAGAGTGGAGACATTGGTTGGAGGGAGCCAAACATCAGGTGGTGGTCCTTACGGACCATAAGAATCTGGTCTATCTGGAATCTGCCAAGCGACTCAATCCTAGACAGGCCAGGTGGGCCTGTTTTTCACACGTTTAATTTTGTGGTTTTCCTTTCTTCCTGGCACTAAGATGTTAAGGCGGATGCCCTCTCGAGGAGTTTCCTTGCGGACTCTCCTGAGCTATCTGATCCCTCTGTTATTTTGAAGGAGGGTGTAGTTCTTTCCGCCATCTCGCCAATTTGAGACTTGCTCTGGAGGGTGTCAGGAGGGATAGGCCCGAGCGCTGCCTGTTGGAAAATTGTTTGTCCCCGGACCAATGGAAAAAGAGTGTGATGTCTGAGATTCATTGTTCCGCATTGGCTGGGCATCCGGAATTTTTGGTACCAGAGACTTGGTTAGTCGGTCCTTTTGGTGGCCTACTTGTCTCGCGATGTCAGGGAATTTGTGCAGTCCTGCGGGACTTGCTCTCGCTCCAAAGTCTTGCTCTCGCTCTAGTGGTTTGTTGATGCCATGCCTGTGCCCAGAGACCATGGACCCATATCTCTATGGATTTCATTTCCGATCTTCCTGTTTTCAGAGAATGACCACCATCTGGGTAATTTGTGATTGGTTTTCCAAATGATACATCTTGTGCCATTACCTAGTTGCCTTCTCCTCTGAATTGGTGCCGTTGTTCCTTCAGCACGTGGTTCGTTTACACGGATTCCTGAGAAACATTGTGTCTGACAGAGGAGTCCAGTTTGTTTCCAGATTTTGGAGGGACTTTTTGTTCTAAACTGGGTGTTCAATTGTCTTTCTCCTCGGCATTTTCATCTCAGACCAATGGTCAAACTGAGAGAACAAACCAGACATTGGAGACTTATCTAAGATGCTTTGTGTCTGCTGATCAGGATGACTGGGTCCCTTTTTTTGCCTTTGGCTGAGTTTGCTCTTAATAATAGGGCTAGCTCTGCCACTTTGATGTCTCCGTTTTTCTGTAATTCTGGGTTTCACCTCGATTTTCTTCAGGACAGACGGAGGCTTCTGTCTGTCCAGGTGTTTGACTCTGTTGTTGAGCGTATGCAGCAGATTTGGGACCAGGTAGTGGAGAGGTTGTCCTTCTCTCAGGAGAAGGCCCAGCGGTTTGCTAACCGGCATAGGATGATGGTCCTCGGTTTAAAGTGGGGGGACTTGGTCTGGTTGTCCTCAAAGAATATTCCTATGAGAGTAGCATCTCCTAAATTTAAGCCTAGGTTCATTGGACCCTTATAAGATCATGGAGATTATTAATCCTGTTTCTTTTCGTTTGCTTCTTCCAGGGACATTTTAAGATCCATAACGTGTTCCACAAGTCCTTGTTGAAGAGGTTTGTTGAGCCAGTGGTTCCTGCTGCTGTGCCTTCCTGACCCTGTTTGGTTGAGGGCAATCTGGAGTATGTGGTTGAGAAAATATTGGATTCTCGTTTTTTCTAGACGAAGACTCCAGTATTTCGTTAAATGGAGGGTTATGGTCAGGAAGATAATTCTTGGGTGTGTTTTGCTCTCGGACATCCATGCTAGGAGACTTATCCGTGCGTATCATAGAACTCATCTGACCGACCTGGTTGCTCAAATGAGGGTTCGGTGACCCCTCCTCAAGGGGGGGTACTGTTGTGAATGGTTTGAGATGAGTTCCTGAGCAGAGCCTCCCTCTGGTGGTTACAAGCGGTACTAGTGAGGATTGTGAAGACTGGGAATCAGGTGTTACTGATTGGTCTTATTTAAGGGAATCATTTTCCATCAGGGTGGCCGGTGATACTGTTATGTTACGGTAGCTGAGGAGTGCAGGCAAAAAAGGCAATACCACCAGAGCAGTTGGAATCTATGGGATTGCAGTACCCTGACTAACCACCACAACTAGAGGCAGCCGTGGAGCGTTCCTACGATGGTCCTAGACGCCTCGTCACAGCCTGAGAAACTAACTACACCTAAAGATAGAAATAGGAAAGCTATCTGCCCCGGAGCAGAACCCAAAGATAATAGAAAGCCCCCAAACATGTAAATGGCGGTTAACAAGAGGAAATACTGACACAGAAAGAAAATAGTATGAGGCAAACGCTGGGGCCCAAACTATCTAAATAGAAAAGGATAGGAAGGGTACTTACTGCAATCCCAGAAAACCCTGAAAAAACACCAACTCTACTAATTTCAAAATCACCTGAGATCACACGCCTCTACCACCTAAATTAGTTCTCTGGTGTAACAAAAACAGCAGCCACTGAAAAAACTGGAAAAAGCAAAAGTACAAAACACAGTGGCTGGACTAAACTGAGAGGGCAAAAGCCCCGGAGGGGACCCTGAAGGCCCCCACAGAATGCAGGACAAAATGCAAAAATATAGCAAAAACACAAAATAAGAAATTGTTTATCTGATAGCAGGAGATGCAGACACGACACAGCAGGCTACAAGGGAAATGGAAAGAAGGATTCAGACCAGAACAATTGATCACCGGCAACCCTGATGGGAAAATGATTCCCTTAAATTAAGACCAATCAGTAACACCTGATTCCCAGTCTTCACAATCCTCATAGTACCGCTTGTAACCACCAGAGGGAGGCTTGCTCAGAACTCATCTCAAACCCATTCACAACAGTCTTTCTTGGCTGCCCTGGAGCCTTTTTGGCAACAATGGAACCTCTTTCCTTGAAGTTCTTGGTGATGCGATAGATTGTTGACTGAGGTGCAATCTTTCTAGCTGCGATACTCTTCCTGTTAGGCCATTTTCGTGCATTGCAATGATGACTGCACGTGTTTCTTTAGAGATAACCATGGTTAACAGAAGAGAAACAATGATGCCAAGCACCAGCCTCCTTATAAAGTGTCCAGTGGTGTCATTCTTACTTAATCATGACAGATTGATCTCCAGCCATGTCCTCATCAACACCCCACCTGTGTTAATGGAGCAATCACTGAAAAGAGGTTAGCTGGTCCTTTTAAGGCAAGGCTGCAATGATGTTGAAATGTGTTTTGGGGGATAAAGTTCATTTTCTAGCCAAAATTGACTTTGCAAGTAATTGCTGTTAAGCTGATCACTCTTTATAACATTCTGGAGTATATGCAAATTGCCATTAGAAAAAGTGAAGCAGTAGACTTTGTAAAAATTAATATTTGTGTCATTCTCAAAACTTTTGGCCGTGACTGTATTTGGATGACATTTTGATTTATTCACCGGATCTGGAGTCTCATTGGCGGAGAGTTCGTGAGGTATTACAGTTATTGAGTGACAATTCGCTTTTTGCTAAGCTGGAGAAATGTGAGTTCGCTATACAGAGAATTAGTTTTTTTGGGCTACATTGTCTCCAGTGAAGGTTTTGAGATGGACCCGGTGAAAGTTCAAGCTGTGCAGGAATGGCCTAGGCCTATTGGTTTGAAATCGTTACAGAGGTTTTTGGGTTTCGCCAATTATTATAGAAAATTCATTAAAATTTTTTCTATTATTGTCAAACCACTGACCGATCTCACCAGGAAAGGTGCTAATGCGGTTCAGTGGACTACTGAGGCATTGAAGCTTTTGTGTTTCTCAAGGAGAGGTTCAGCTCTGCTCCCATCCTTATGCAGCCTGATGTGACTAAACTGTTTTTGGTTGAGGTTGATGCTTCTTCTGTGGGGGTTGGCGCGGTGTTGTCTCAGGAAAACACGGATGGAGTACATCCCTGTGCCTTTTTTTCAAAAAATTTTTCTGAGACTGAACTGAATTATGATATTGGTAACCGGGAACTGTTGGCCATTAAACTCGCATTTGAACACTGGCGTCATCTCTTGGAAGGTGCTGAATTTCCCGTTCAGGTTTTCATGATCATAAAAATCTGATCTATCTTGATGCTGCAAACGCTTGAATGCCGTCAGGCTAGGTGGGCACTGTTTTTCTCGCGGTTTAATTTTTCCGTTACTTACATCCCAGGTACTAAGAATGTGAAAGCCGATGCTTTGTCTCGCAGCTTTTCTCCCATGGTTGGTGCTGAGGAGGAGAACATTTTACAAGAAGGGGTTGTGATGCTGCTTTGGACTCTGTGTTGGAACATGAGATTCTTAAAGCACAGGAGAATGCCCCATCTAACACTCCCCATGGGAGGTTGTTTTGTGCCTGGGACCTTTAGGAGAGATTTGTTTGTTGAGTGTCATGAGTCTCGGTTGGCAGGTCATCCTGGAATCTCTGAGACCAAGAGACTTGTGGGTCGCAGTTTTTTGGTGGCCTGGATGGCAGAAGGAAGTCATTAAGTGGTGCGTCAATGTACTGTGTGTGCTAGATCTAAGTCTTCACATACTCCTACTGCGGGGTTGCTTTGCCCTCTGGAGATCCCTAGTGCACTTGGACACATTTGACTATGGACTTTATTACTGACCTTCCCCCCTCTGAGGGTTTCACTGTCATCTGGGTGGTCGTGGACCGTTTTAGCAAGATGTGTCACTTGGTTCCTTTCATCAAACTGCCCTGCGCTAAGACTCTCGCTAAGGCCTTTGTCAAGGAAATTGTCAGACTACATGGCGTTCCTACTGACATTGTTTCTGATAGGGGACCTCAGTTCGTGGCTCTTTTTTGGCGCGCCTTTTGTGACAGGTTGGGAGTTCATTTGTCGTTTTCGTCCGGATATCATCCTGAGTCTAATGGCCAGACAGAAAGGAAAAAACCAGGATGTTGAGCAGTTTTTGCGTTGTTTTGTGGCAGACAATCAAGAGGGGTTGTCGGAGTTTCTGCCACTTGCTGAATTTGCTCTTAACAACCATACATCCGCTTCTGCTGGTTGTTCGCCTTTTATTGTTGTACTGGGAGACATCCGTTCTTTGGGTCATTCTCCAAATTGGTATCGGCTGTACCTGAAGAGGAGAATTTTTCCGGTGATTTGGAGAGAGTTTGGACGGATGTGCGTGGTAATCTTCAGGAGGCTAACAGAAAATCTAAAGGGTACTTTGATAGGAAAAGGCAAGAGGTTTTGTTTGCTATTGGTGATATGGTTTGGTTGTCCTCTAAGAATCTGCGGTTGAGGATTCCTTCTAAAAAATTGGGTCCCAAGTTTGTAGGGCCCTTCAAGGTGCTTCAATCTGCTGTTAGGTTGGAGCTTCCTACCTCCTGTAAGATTAATCCGGTGTTTCATGTTTCTCTGTTGAAAAGAGCTGATGTGTCGGATGGAGACGCCTCTGCCACTGTTCCCCGGTGGTGGAGGACAGGGAATATGAAATTTCCCGCATCCTAAATTCTAGACGGTATAGAGGGAGTTTGCAGTATCTCGTCGCTTGGAAGGGTTTCGTTCCCGAGGATAACTTGACGCACACCACATTGGTGGTACCAGGCTATGTGGTAATCGGAACCGAGCCCATGGAAGTCTTTGGGGAATGTCACTGGCAGCAGAGCTCGGTCCGTGGCCCTGGCGGTCATGCAATGGGGGAATATTTACAGGGGATTGTAGTTATAGTTGGTGACGCCACCTGTGGTTTCTGATCTGATTGACCAGCGCTGCAGGGTAGATCTCTGAGGGGATGTTATGGAAGCTAGGTGTTAAGTCCCCCACAGGTGGGACTGGTCCCTCAAAGTCTATGGTGGTGATGCAGGGTGCAGATAAGAATTCAGTCACACACAATGCAGTCTCTTTCCATACCTTTACTTGTAGATGTTGCAGGTATGTCCCGGGAAGCTGGTCGGGGTGGAGAATGCACATTCAGGAAAACTGTTGAGCAGGTTAGAGGCCTCCTTTCTCCTTGTAATGTGTGTGAGTACAAACTTGCATAAAGTCAAGTGCAACTCTTTCAATAGCAACTACGCCCGGCCAACATTGTGGTGGAGTCTTCTATGTCTCTGATTATCAGATGTTGAGAGAAACTAAGTCCTTACTTTTGCCGTGCACTGACTCAAAGTCCCTGTTCTCCCTGGCTCCGGTTACGTATCAGCGCTTAGGGCTACCTTCTGCGACCAGCAAGGCCTCCGGATTTTCTATCACTAGCCGTGAAGTACTAGCAATGCTTCGGACCCGGTGTCCGGTTAAACTGAGTGAGGGTGATCCGTCACCTTAGTCACTCTTCCTTCTCCACTCGCCCTTCGCCCTGCTCTTGCCCTTAACATAAGCACAGGTAGCAGCGAGTGTAGTTGTCAGCTTTTCTTCAGTGCTCACTGACTTGCTCTCAGTTGACTCGATGCTATAACTGCTGTGATCCCCTTCCTTCTTTCCTTCACAGAACTCTGTCCAGAGCAGCTCACAGGACGCTTCGTCAGACTGTATACACGCTGTAGCTCTGAGAGTCACTTTCCACTTTCTTAGGAACACAGGCAGCTTGTTCTGAGATAGCAGTTCTGATTGTAGTTCTGACTAGGCTAGAGTAAGTCCGTCTACTCGTACTAGCCTCCACGTCTGTATAATGAACTATCTGAGCTCCTTCAGGAATCAGTCTTCACTCCTCTCCCTCCAAGACTGAACTGATCTGTCTCTGAGTGAAACAGACACTAAACTGTAATTCTCTGTCCAAAGACAGGAACTTGAATGACTTCTGTCTAGCTCAGGCTGAGCTCTGACTAGAATGACTCACTATTGCTATGTCACACTACTAAATAGTCTGAAATGCCTCTAGTGGCAGTGTTGGGAAGTGTGTGATGTGAATGATTATCAGGCTTTACAGTTACCTTCCTGTGCATTTTCCAGGAGACATGTGTGCCTTGCGCAGCTGGGCCACACAAACTCATGGGTGAGGGCGGATGATGTTTCTGCGTCCAGACTTGTCAGAGCGTTTCACAAGAGGTTTCCGGGTAAGCCTGGGCCTAGGGGATCCGGAGGATCCTCTTAGAAGGGGGGGGGGGGGAATTGTTAGAACTCTCCTGTTAGGTTTTTTCTATTTTGCTGGTCACATGACCTTTTTTGCCTACTTAATCCTGCTCCGCCCTTCTGGCTTTGCTGGACTTCATTGTAACTTCTACTCTTAAGCTAGCCGGGTGCTTTTGTACCTTACTCTAATAGTTTTGCTTGGTCTTCTGACCTCTATGTTCTATGTTGTTTTGTTTTTCTTTTTACTGCTACAACTTCTGTTAGGAGGTGTCCATCTTTTCTCCCAGTCCTAGTGCTTGTAGGGATCCCTTCCTCGCATCTATAGGTCTTCGTTCAGACTAGCTGAGGACTTTAGCGGGTCTGATCGCAGGATCCGTTTCCCCATTACATCGTAGGGATTGAGCTTAGTTCTATTGTAGGGACAGATCTCCCTTCTTTCCTTAGCGCTTGTAGCAGAACATAACACCTATATTACTGGAGAGACACACAGATCTCACATCCAGACTATATTACTAGAGAGACCCACAGACCTCACATCCAGCCTATATTACTGGAGACACACAGACCTCACATCCAGCCAATATTACTGGGAGAGACACACAGACCTCACATCCAGACTATATTACTGGGAGAGACACAGACCTCACATCCAGCCTATATTACTGGAAGAGACACACAGATCTCACATCCAGCCTATATTACTGGAAGAGACACACAGATCTCACATCCAGCCTATATTACTGGGAGAGACACACAGATCTCACATCCAGCCTATATTACTGGGAGAGACACACAGATCTCACATCCAGCCTATATTACTGGGAGATATACAAAAAAAGGCTGCACTCAAGCATACTAAAGCATGACAACATGGAATACATGAAATTTAGAATAGCAATATGGCTTTTGAATATAAGGAAAAATTTGAGACGCTTAGTATAAACATTTGGCCAAACATTTTAAAGCCCACCAACCATCGTCAAGGTGGTCTCATTCTGGTGAGTCCCTGACCTAATGTGAACATACCTCTATTAGGCTGATATCTGAATTTCTGGGTGAATATGCACCTCTGTCAGTAATGCCTGCATTTATGGGTAAAGTTGGGACCTGGTGTAATTAAAATCACCACTGGTGGGGGCGGAGTGCTCGGTCAGCAAGCTAACATTCAATAGACAAAAAAACCTGACTGGCACATCCAGACTAATGTGAACTAGGTGCAAACCAAGGGAAGCTACCCCCATGTAAAACATACAAAAAAAGGCTGCACTCAAGCATACTAAAGCATGACAACATGGAATACATGAAATTTAGAATAGCAATATGGCTTTTGAATATAAAGAAAAATTTGAGACGCTTAGTATAAACATTTGGCCAAACATTTTAAAGCCACCAACCATCGTCAAGGTGGTCTCAATTCTGGTGAGTCCCTGACCTAATGTGAACATACCTCTATTAGGCTGATATCTGAATTTCTGGGTGAATATGCACCTCTGTCAGTAATGCCTGCATTTATGGGTAAAGTTGGGACCTGGTGTAATTAAAATCACCACCTGGTGGGGGCGGAGTGCTCGGTCAGCAAGCTAACATTCAATAGACAAAAAAACCTGACTGGCACATCCAGACTAATGTGAACTAGGTGCAAACCAAGGGAAGCTACCCCCATGTAAAACATACAAAAAAAGGCTGCACTCAAGCATACTAAAGCATGACAACATGGAATACATGAAATTTAGAATAGCAATATGGCTTTTGAATATAAGGAAAAATTTGAGACGCTTAGTATAAACATTTGGCCAAACATTTTAAAGCCACTTTGGGACCTGGTGTAATTTGTATGTTTTACATGGGGGTAGCTTCCTTGGTTTGCACCTAGTTCACATTAGTCTGGATGTGCCAGTCAGGTTTTTTTTTGTCTATTGAATGTTAGCTTGCTGACCGAGCACTCCGCCCCCACCAGGTGGTGATTTTAATTACACCAGGTCCCAACTTTACCCATAAATGCAGGCATTACTGACAGAGGTGCATATTCACCCAGAAATTCAGATATCAGCCTAATAGAGGTATGTTCACATTAGGTCAGGGACTCACCAGAATTGAGACCACCTTGACGATGGTTGGTGGGCTTTAAAATGTTTGGCCAAATGTTTATACTAAGCGTCTCAAATTTTTCCTTATATTCAAAAGCCATATTGCTATTCTAAATTTCATGTATTCCATGTTGTCATGCTTTAGTATGCTTGAGTGCAGCCTTTTTTTGTATGTTTTACATGGGGGTAGCTTCCCTTGGTTTGCACCTAGTTCACATTAGTCTGGATGTGCCAGTCAGGTTTTTTTTTTGTCTATTGAATGTTAGCTTGCTGACCGAGCACTCCGCCCCACCAGTGGTGATTTTAATTACACCAGGTCCCAACTTTACCCATAAATGCAGGCATTACTGACAGAGGTGCATATTCACCCAGAAATTCAGATATCAGCCTAATAGAGGTATGTTCACATTAGGTCAGGGACTCACCAGAATTGAGACCACCTTGACGATGGTTGGTGGGCTTTAAAATGTTTGGCCAAATGTTTATACTAAGCGTCTCAAATTTTTCCTTATATTCAAAAGCCATATTGCTGTTCTAAATTTCATGTATTCCATGTTGTCATGCTTTGTATGCTTGAGTGCAGCCTTTTTTTTATGTTTTACATGGGGGTAGCTTCCCTTGGTTTGACCTAGTTCACATTGTTGATGTGCGTAGTTTTTTTGTTATTGATGTTAGCTTGCTGACGAGCACTCGCCAAGGTGTGTTTAATAACAGTCCACTTACATAAGCAGGATATGAGAGGTGTATCAAGAAATCAGATACAGCTATGAGGTGTTACATTAGGTAGGGACTCCCGATTGAGACCCTTGCGTGGTGGTGGCTTAATGTTGGCCAATGTTTATACTAGGTTCAAATTTTCTTATATTCAAAAGCATGTGTTCTAATTTCATGTATTCCATGTTGTCATGCTTTAGTATGCTTGAGTGCAGCCTTTTTTTGTATGTTTTACATGGGGGTAGCTTCCCTTGGTTTGCACCTAGTTCACATTAGTCTGGATGTGCCAGTCAGGTTTTTTTTTATATTACTGGGAGAGACACACAGATCTCACATCCAGACTATATTACTGGGAGAGACACACAGACCTCACATCCAGACTATATTACTGGGAGAGACACACATACCTCACATCCAGCCTATATTACTGGGAGAGACACACAGATCTACATCCAGCCTATATTACTGGAGAGACACACAGACCTTACATCCAGCCTATATTACTGGAGAGACACACAGACCTCACATCCAGCTATATTACTGGAGAGACACACAGATCTCACATCCAGACTATATTACTGGAGAGGACCCACAGACCTCACATCCAGCCTATATTACTGGGAGAGACACACAGACCTCACATCCAGCCTATATTACTGGAGAGACCCACAGACCTCACATCCAGCCTATATTACTGGAGAGACCCACAGACCTCACATCCAGCCTATATTACTGGGAGAGACACACAGACCTCACATCCAGCCTATATTACTGGAGAGACCCACATACCTCACATCCAGCCTATATTACTGGGAGAGACACACAGATCTCACATCCAGCCTATATTACTGGAGAGACACACAGATCTCACATCCAGACTATATTACTGGAGAGACCCACAGACCTCACATCCAGTCTATATTACAGGGAGAGACACACAGACCTCACATCCAGCCTGTATTACAGGGAGAGACACACAGATCTCACATCCAGCCCATATTACTGGACAGTCATGGCCAAAAGTTTTGAGAATGACACAAATATTAATTTTTACAAAGTCTACTGCTTCACTTTTTCTAATGGCAATTTGCATATATTCCAGAATGTTATAAATGTTATAAAGAGTGATCAGCTTAACAGCAATTACTTGCAAAGTCATTATTTGGCTAGAAAATGAACTTTATCCCCCAAAACACATTTCAACATCATTGCAGCCCTGCCTTAAAAGGACCAGCTAACCTCTTTTCAGTGATTGCTCCATTAACACATGTGTGGGTGTTGATGAGGACATGGCTGGAGATCAATCTGTCATGATTAAGTAAGAATGACACCACTGGACACTTTAAAAGGAGGCTGGTGCTTGGCATCATTGTTTCTCTTCTATTAACCATGGTTATCTGTAAAGAAACACGTGCAGTCATCATGATGTGTAGCCCAGCTACGCAGGCACACACATAAAATCCAGGAGAATGCACAGGAAGGTAACCACAAAAGCTTGCTATTCATGGACTTCACTTACAATTTCAGACACACCCACCAGGGGTATAGGAGGTGGTGACACATAGCAGAGTCAGTCTGTTTCCTGTCTGAGAAGAGCTCAGATCAGTCAGATAGTTTCCTGTCTTCAGACAGTGCAGTTCTGTGCCAGTTCAGTCTGGACTTGGAGAGGAGAGAGGACTGAATCCTCGCAGAGCTAGCGTAGCTCACCTGACAAAGAAGTGGAGGCTAGTACGGGTGAAGTGCATCATCCTAGCCTAGTCAGAGCTACCCTTAATCAGTACCTCCGTAGAAGCTGAAACAAGGAGGAAACTGAGAGCTGCTCAGCGAGCTTGGAAGAAAGCTGACTATTTCCATCGAAAGCTACAAGTGCTTATGCAAAGAGCAGAAGCAGGGCGAAGGGCGCAGTGGAGAAGTTAGAGAAGTGCTACAGGTATTGGATTGCCTGCACTAAATTGCCGGACACCGGGGTCCGAAGCGTTGCTACAGTTTCAAGCTTAGTAACAAGAACACCGGAGGCATCTGGACTACAGGTCGCAGAGAGCAGCCCTAAGTGTCAATACGTAACCGGAGACAGGGAAAACAGGAGTCTAGCCTGATCAGCAAATATAGACTTAGTTTTCACCACTTAGAAGTTTCCATCACAATGTTGGCCGGGCAGTACAGCTATTGAGAGAGCTGGAGATTCAGAGTTAACTTCGCTTCAGGCAAGTTGGACTCACCTACATTCGAAGATAAGGAGGCCTCTAACCTGCTCAGCGGTTACCCGAATGTGCATTCTCCACCCCGACCAGCTCCCGGGATCTACGTGAACCATCTACCAGTAAAAGGTATGAAAAGAAGCTATTTCGTGTGTGACTGAATTATTATCTATACCCTGCATCATCATCACCATAGACTTCCAGGGACCCGTCTCACCTGTGGGAGACTACACCCAGCTGCCCCATAACATCCCCTGTGAAAGTCCTTATAGCAGCGCTGGTTCAATTAACCAGATACCACAGGTGGCGTCACGAACTACCTATCCTAAATATCCCCTGTAAATATTCCCCATTGGATGAGCGCCCAGGGCCACGGACCGAGCCACCGCTACCAGTGACAACTCCCATAGATTTCCATGGGCTCGGCTCCGAGTACCCCATTGCCCTGGTACTAAGTGCGACTCAATCTTTGGCGTCACGAACAGGATCCGAAGCTTGCAATTGTGAGTCCTGTGTGCCTATGTTGAACTGTTTGGTGAAAAAGACTGTTTGCTGTATTTGGCGCCAAATTCTGCCATTTTACCGCCATGTTCGCGCCCTCAGGCGCTGGTGAAGAAGGGGGGCGTACCTGAAAAAGCGCGCTGTTGCTTGGACACGCCCCCAACTTGCACCCCAAACTGCATCGCAAGCCACATCGCGAACTGCATAGCAATCTGCATCGCAAACCGCATCGCAAACTGCATCACAATCTGCATCACAATCCGCATAGCAAACTGCATCACAATCTGCATTGCAATCCGCATCGCAAACTGCATCGCAAAATAGAGCGGCATCATCCGAGCGCCAGTGAAAAGGTCCTGTCTCCACCGCTGTGCCTGCGACGCTGCAGCCTGTAAAAGAGGTAGGCTCAGATTAACCAAGGGGGCATCAATATGTCGCAGCAACCGGCAGACGGAGCGGCCCCCGCTGGAGGCCCTTATAGCCCACCGCTTGGCGTCGTGCCGCAGGATGGGGGTGCAGGCCCCTCACCTGGCCCGGTGGTCCCGCTCATGCCGCTAACCCTCCCATACATGCCTGGAGCGAAGTGGCTCCCCAGTACAGCGGCGAGCCAGACACCCTGCCAGGATTTAAACGGAAGATATGTAGTATTTTGGATATGTATTCAATGACTGAAAAGCAAAAAGCTGCTGTGGTAATAGGACAGTTAGCTGGTGCGGCTGAGAGAGAAGTAGAGACTTGGCCCATTGCAGACCAGGAGTCGGTACCTGCGATTCTCTTAAAGCTACAGGCCATCTTTGAGGACCGCACAGAAACGGATCTCCGGATGGCATTTTATCAGTGCATCTAGAGACCGGGTGACAGTATTAGGGACTACGCCGACTACAGGGGGCCCTGCGAGCTCTCAAACAGGCTAACCCCACAAGTCCCATTGATGAGAGCCAAATGTTAAAAGAGCAATTCGTGCGGGGACTGAGGTCTCCAGAGGAAAGGAGGACTGTAAACTGGTGGTCCTTGGATCATCCAGATGCCACTTTTGATGCTCTAAAGGACATGGCAATAAAGGGACTGCGACCCCTGGAAAAGCCTGAGGTGGCAAATCAGTATCACCCGGGTGAAGCCATTCTAAAGCCGGCAGTACCCACCTTTTCCCCGCAGGTGGCAGAAGCTACAATGCAGGTGGCGCCCCCTAGTGAGTTGGAATGTCTGCGCTCAGAAGTGCGCCAGCTGACTAAGAACTTGGCCACTGTAATGGAGGCCCTGCAACTGCGGAAAGAGGAAGGAGGGAAGATCCTACTAGCCGACTGTCCAGAGGATGTCCCTTGGATGAACCGGAGGAAATGGAGGACGTCGCCACACCGGAGGAGGACTACGCCACCCCAGGAGCGACTCCGGAGCAACACCATCCTCGCCGGTAGATCGTCTGCTACCGCTGCAACCAAAAAGGTCATATGGCTCAGCAATGTCCTTTAAACGAGCCGATCCTGGGTCAGAGGGCCAACACCCAGGAGTAGACTCATCAGGCCCCTTAGACTGGAATCGCAGGTTCGTGGGTGGACGGCCCTACCTGTCCATGATTCTGGACGGGATTGCAATCCCTGCACTGCTGGACACTGGATCTCAGGTGACCATCATACCTGATGTCCTTTACAATAAATTTTGGTCCATGGACAGTCTCCAGCCCCAAACCCTGACTTGACAGTGTACGCCACCAATGGTCTCCCTGTTGAAGTAATTGGAGCCAAAAACGTGGACGTAAAAGTGGGCAGGGTGGAGCTGAAGGATCAGGGACTTCTAGTAGTCAGGACTGTAAATGAGGAGAATGCCTTAAATGTGATACTAGGTACTAACATTATCAGTAACTGTCTGGGAGAATGTCACGCTGTCTAATGATATGTATACAATGTCAGTAAACTATTAATACAGGAACAACACTCTATACAACAACTAGTATAGCAACATCAGCATGTAAGTATAGAATAGATTTACCTGACACGATATCTGCTGAACTCAGGGTTAATCTTGAGGACTTGATGAGCTGAAACAGGAAAGAGGTGGACCGGGATCTAACCTGACCCTAAACTGGGGTCCTAACTAATCCCTCACCTTGGAGGTACTGATAATGGTTCAGAGGTCCAAGTCTCCAACCTAACCCTGTCTCCTATCAGACCCTGAACCCTGTAATCAGTCCTAAGAAGGATCCTGACTACCACCAAAGGGATATGGGCTGATCTCAGCTAAATACACAGATTAGACATATAAGACAGACAGGATAACACTCGCTTGCATACACACTCAAACACCAAAGGAACATAAATGGTCTGGGAAATAAACTCTAACCAAGTTGAGCTTAGAACAACTAAGGAGCTCACAACTAAAGTCTATACAGATTCATTCCTATCTGTGGTCTGCATGAAGGTTTCACTGGCAACTCCCAAGCAGACAACCAGGAATTTAAAGGAAACCAATCAACAAATAATCAATTGCAGCCGGGAGAAACTGCACCCAGTCCCAGCACCGAGCACAGACAGAATTAACTCCCTAGCTGCCAAACACAAAGAAACAGCAGCTCAGCTGTGAGAAGTCAAAATGTGCAACCGCGACGATCTTCGTGGCAATGCACACATGACAGAGAAGTTGTGTTTTTGCTCCAACAGCTCGCTGAAGTTGCCAAGCCAAGGCAGAAGGGAGTGATCCAGAGGGAGATCCGGGCCCTGATGTGCCAGCAGCAAGCGAAGCTTACAGATGGTGAAATCGGTAATGTACGGGTCACAGACTCGAACCCCATTGTAATACCCCCAATGAGTGAAATGTTAATATGGTGTAGAGCAGCCATAGGTCTGAGGGGACAGAACTACCAAGCAGTAGTAGAACCCCATCGCTCAGAACACAGACCTACACTCATGATTGCTAGAGGGGTAGTGGAAGTAGTAAATGGGAGAGTACCAGTACGACTTCTCAACTGGGGGGACGATGAAGTAAATTTGCCACGTTATGCTACAGTTGCTAAATTACATGCCGTAGATAATAATTCTATCCTCACAACCGAGTCCTTAGCCTCCCGCCAACCAGCGGAGGATAATGATCCGGCAACCCCGGTAGCGGACTGGTGTCAGCAGCTTCATATTGGGACAGACACCACTTCCGTCCACCAGAAACAGGGGGTACTACGGGTGGTACAAGAGTACGCACAAGTATTTAGCAAGCACCCACTTGATTTTGGGACCATTAAGGGAGTACAGCATCATATCCTACAGGCAGTCATCCTCCCATCAAAGAGCGGTACAGGCCTATACCTCCAGCCCACTATCAGAAAGCTAAGGAAATGCTGCATGACATGAAGAAAGCCGGGGTGATAAGGGATAGTTGTAGCCCCTGGGCAGCACCTCTAGTGCTAGTTAAGAAGAAGGATGGTAGCATGCGAATGTGTGTCGACTATAGGCAAGTAAATCGTATAACACATAAAGATGCTTACCCATTACCACGCATAGAGGAATCCTTAGCTGCTCTGAAAACGGCTAACTACTTTTCTACCCTCGACCTTACTAGTGGATACTGGCAAGTAGCTGTGGCTGAGGAGGACCGGGAGAAAACTGCTTTCACCACCCCAATGGGACTCTGCGAGTTCAATAGGATGCCGTTTGGTCTCAGCAGTGCCCCAGGAACATTCCAGAGGGTGATGGAGAGCTGTCTGGGACATCTCAACTTCGAAACTGTGCTGCTGTACTTGGACGACGTAATTGTGTACTCTAAGACATATGAAGATCATCTGAAGCACCTGGCGGAGGTATTTGAGTCATTGTCCAAGTTTGGGATGAAGTTAAAGCCCTCTAAATGCCACCTGCTCAAACGGAAGGTACAGTACTTGGGACACATTGTCAGTTCCGAAGGAGTAGCGCCGGACCCGAGAAGGTCACAGCTATTCAGAAATGGCCGGAGCCGAAGAATCTAAAGGAGGTGCGTCAGTTCCTGGGATTAACAGGTTACTACAGGAGGTTCGTGAAAGATTACACTAAGAAGGCGGCGCCTTTACAGGACCTCCTGGTCGGACAACCTCTTAAGAGCAGAAACCTTCCATTCAATTGGGGAAAAGAACAAGCTGAGGCATTCAAAGGGATGAAAGAGATTCTGACAGGCGATGAAATCTTAGCCTACCCAGATTACAGCCAACCGTTCCTGCTATACACAGATGCCAGTAACGAGGGATTAGGAGCTGTCCTCAGTCAGAAGCAGAACGGCCAAGAAAAAGTAATCGCGTATGCCAGCAGAAAACTCAGGCCAACTGAGAGGAATCCGGAAAACTATAGTAGCTTCAAACTGGAGTTTCTGGCGCTGGTCTGGGCCATTACTGAAAGATTTAAACATTACCTTGCCTCCAACAAGTTCACTGCGTTTACAGACAACAACCCTTGACGTAACTGGAAACAGCCAAGCTGGGAGCCATGGAGCAACGTTGGATGGCTCGGTTATCAAACTACCAGTTTACCATCAAGTACAGAGCGGGCCGTAAAAATGCTAACGCGGACGCCTTGTCCAGAATGCCGCATGAATCTGACACGGAGGAAGAGTCGGACGATCTGGAAGAAATTGAGCTACCTGCGTTCCACCGAAATGGGATGGTCCAAGAGCAACGAGTCTACAGGAAGCGGTTGTGGTGAGATGTTGAACCCTTTACCTCATCACAGCTGGAAAGAGACTCAGGACAGCGATCCCGTGGTGAGCCGTATCAAGGAGTTGATAAAACAGGAAGGTTCCTCCTTGGAGAAAGATGCATCCATGCCAGCAAAGCTCCTGTGGAATGAAAGAAGCCGGTTGTTCATATACCGTGAGAAGTTGTGCAGGAGATACGTCGACCCAAGGACCCATGAGATGGTTTGGCAAATAGTGGTCCCGAGAGCAGACATCCAAATGGTGCTGGAAGCATACCACGATCAAGCAGGACACTTTGGCTGGAGAAAGCTGGAGACCCTGTTGAGGTGCCGGTTCTACTGGGTAGGGATGCGCCGCTCCATCGAGAAGTGGTGCCGGAACTGTGGACCCTGTGGCCTCAGGCGAAAAGACTACAGTAGTCAGAGAGCACCCTTGCAGCCTATCCGGACGACTCGTCCCTTGGAGATCGTGGCATTGGATCACGTCAAGTTGTCCCCAAGCAGGTCAGGATACACATATGCCCTGACCATGGTGGATCACTATTCCAGGTTTCTGGTGGTCGCCCTGTCAAAGATCTGACAGCAGAGACAGCAGCAAGAACCTTCCAAGCAAGTTTCTGCAGACCCACGGATATCCGGAGCAGGTGCTGACTGATCGAGGTCCTGCATTCGAAGCTGAATTGTTTCAGGAATTTTGTCAATTGTATGGATGTAAAAAGATCAGAACGACACCATACCACCCTCAGACCAACGGCCTTTGTGAAAAAATGAATCACATTGTCCTCGACTTACTGAAAACTGTACCACTGGAAGAAAGAAATCGGTGGCCAGACTTGTTACCTGACCTGGTCGACTTGTACAACCATATCCCAGTAAGTTCCACCAAACTGCACTCCAGCTACCTTATGAGAGCAAGACCGGGAAGGCTGCCTATGGACTTAGAACTCGGTGTGGTAGAACCAGAGGCTGATAACAACGCTGAAGATTGGGACAAAAATCGACAAGAACAGTACAAGAGAGTACAAGCCTGCGTGGAAGACAGTCTCAACAAAGTAAGAGAAAAGCAAGAGAAGAACTATAACAAAAATGCTCCCACTAAGCCTTTAATGCCTGGAGAGATGGTGCTCAAAAGGAAGAGAAGAACACACAAATTGGATGATCAGTGGGAACAGGAGCCTTACGTCGTGCAAAATTCCAATTTCGATAACAGCAAGGTCTGTACCATCAGCAAGGATGGAGGAAAAACGACGGCAACTGTGTCTAGAGATCAATTGAAGTTGTGTCCTGGCCCATTACAGCTCCGTGAAGAAAACCCTGTTGTTCGTCAAGAAGAAAGTGCTGAAGCGGTCATACACACGGATTTGGGAGATTTACCTGCAGATTGGCCCAGATTAGGAGATGCTGTAATTATTCCTGTGCTGCAGTTTTATCAACCGCAAGAGGAGTCTCTACAACCGGTCATGCCAATTGTGCCAGTAGAGCCAGTTCCAGAGGAACCTCAACCAGAGGAACCCCAAGAAGCGGACCCGCAAGAAGCAGCGCCACAAGAAGTGGAATCCCTTGGTGAAGCTGGTGAAGCAGTACAGCCTCCTCCAGTCACTAGCATGCTTGCCAGGTCCATAGAAAGGTTGAGAGAGTATTATAGTTTGCCATTACGCAGAACAGAAAGGTTAGAGAATACCATACCTGATGCTACCCCACGTAGGTCAGAACGTCTTACTAAAGGTAAACTACCTATTCGTTATCAAGACTAGTTAGCAAGACCCAGATAGGGTTTATTGCATATGAAAAATTGTATAAAGTTTGAAAAAAGTATTAATGTAATTATTTGAAATGTGTTTTAACCATGCCAATGGACTGCGTGGCTGTGGACTATGCCAGCCCAAAAACTTTCACTTGTACATAGTTGCGCTACGGTGCATTATCTTGGTTTGACACGAAACCATTACTATCAACCTCTGAAGAAAAACCCGTATGGTGGGCCTAGAGTGAGGTCTGCAGTCAGAAGTCCTGCAGCCCACCAGGACCCACGTGGGAGGTTTTTGGTGCGGGTCCTCCACAAGTATCTTGTATATATGAACACGTTTGATATTATACTTTTGATACTTTTGTATTCTTTACTGTACATATTGTAACGTTTAAGGAGTCTTACCTCCGTATGGGAAGTGTTAATATGTTGAAATGTTATTGTTAATGCAAAACAAATGTTCTTTTTGTCTTTTACAGCCCGGGGTGCTGTGTTTTACCAAGGGGGGATGTGTAGCCCTGCTACGCAGGCACACATAAAAGTCCAGGAGAGTGCACTGGAAGGTAACAGCAAAGCTTGATATGCACTTCACTCACACTTCTAGACACACCCACCAGGGGTATAGGAGGTGGTGACATGTAGCAGAGCTGAGTCAAGCTTCCTGTCTCAGGACAGTAGAGTCAGTTTTCCTGTCTTCGGACAGTGCAGTTCAGTCCAGTGGAGTCTGGACTTGGAGAGAGAGAGAAGGGAGGACTGTATCCTCGCAGAGCTAACGTAGCTCACCTGACAAGCAAGTGGAGGCTAGTACGGGTGAAGTGGATCATCCTAGCCTAGTCAGAGCTACCCTTAATCAGTACCTCAGCAGAAGTCGAAGCTAGGAGGATACTGAGAGCTACTCAGCGAGCTCTAGGAGAAAGCTGACATTACCAACGAAGCTCCAAGTGTTTATGCTAAGAGCTAGAGCAGGGCGAAGGGCACAGTGGAGAAGTTAGAGAAGTGCTCCAGGTATTTGATTGCCTGCACTAAATTGCTGGACACCGGAGTCCGAGGCGTTGCGACAGCTTCAAGCTTAGTAACAAGATTACCGGAGGCATTGGACTACAGGTCGCAGAGAGCAGCCCTAAGTGTCAATACGTAACCGGAGACAGGGATAACGGGTCTAGCCTGATCAGCAATATAGACTTAGTTTTCACCACTCAGAAGGCTCCACCACAATATTGGCCGGGCAGTACAGCTATAGAGAAAGCTGGAGATTCAGAATTAACTTCGCTTCAGGCAAGTTGGATTCACAAGTATTGGAAGTTAAGGAGGCCTCTAACCTGCTCGGCTGCTACCTGAAAGTGCACTCTTCACCCCGACCAGCTCCCGGGATCTGCTTGAACCACCATCAGTAAAAGGTATGAAAAGAAGCTGCATTGTGTTTGGCTGAATTCTTACTACACCCTGCATCATAACCCCCATAGACTTCCAGGGACACGTCTCACCTGTGGGAGACTTACTACCAAGCTGCCCCATAACATCCCCTGGGAAGACCCTTACAGCAGCGCTGGTACAAATTACCAGAAACCACAGGTGGCGTCACGAACTATCCTAATAATCCCCTGTAAATATTCCCCCATTGCACGACCGCCAGGGCCACGGACCGAGCCACCGCTACCAGTGACAACTCCCATAGATTTCCAGGGGCTCGGCTCCGAGTACCCATAGC
Source organism: Oophaga sylvatica (assembly GCA_033576555.1). Lineage (NCBI taxonomy): Eukaryota > Metazoa > Chordata > Amphibia > Anura > Dendrobatidae > Oophaga > Oophaga sylvatica. The sequence goes on along the minus strand of JARQOD010009294.1, from coordinate 2,767 downwards.
CCTGGTATCCACAATTGTGGTGCGTGGTCGCAACACCTCTTTATACAGTAGATAACACAGGATCCACTATTAATAGGTGATGTCACAGCTCACCTCCTCCTCCTGTACAATGACTGATAACACCTCTATTATACAGTAGAAACACAGGATCCACCATTCACAATAGGTGATGTCACAGCTCACCTCCTCCTCCTGTACAATGACTGATGACACCTCTATATACAGTAGATAACACAGGATCCACCATTCAAAATAGGTGATGTCACAGTTCACCTCCTCCTCCTGTACAATGACTGATAACACTTATATACAGTAGATTAAAACAGGATCCACCATTCAAAATAGGTGATGTCACAGCTCACCTCCTCTCCCTCCTGTACAATGACTGATAACTCCTCTTTACACATGATAATACAAGAGCCACCATTCACAATAGATGATGTCACAGCTCACCTCCTCCTCCTGTACAATGACTGATAACACCTCTATATACAGTAGATAACACAGGATCCACCATTCACAATAGGTGATGTCACAGCTCACCTCCTCCTCCTGTACAATGACTGATAACACCTTATATACAGTAGATAAACACAGGATCCACCATTCACAATAGATGATATCACAGCTCACCTCCCCCTCCTGTACAATGACTGATAACACCTCTATTACAGTAGATAACACAGGATCCACCATTCACAATAGGTGATGTCACAGCTCACCTCCTGTACAATGACTGATAACATCTCTATATACAGTAGATAACACAGGATCCACCATTCACAATAGGTGATGTCACAGCTCACCTCCTGTACAATGACTGATAACATCTCTTATATACAGTAGATAACACAGGATCCACCATTCACATAGGATGTCACAGCTCACCTCCTCCTCCTGTACCATGACTGATAACACATCTTATACAGTAGATAACACAGGATCCACCATTCCAATAGGTGATGTCACAGCTCACCTCCTCTCCTGTACAATGACTGATAACATCTCTATATACAGTAGATAACACAGGATCCACCATTCACAATAGGTGATATCACAGCTCACCTCCTCCTCCTGTACAATGACTGATAACACATCTATATACAGTAGATAACACAGGATCCACCATTCACAATAGATGTATCACAGCTCACCTCCTCCCCTGTACAATGATAACACCTCTACAGTGGTGGCGAAAAGTATGGCACCCTGCAATTCTGTCAGATAATACTCAGTTTCTTCTGGAAAATGATTGCAAAACACAAATTCTTTGGTATTATCTTCATTTAATTTGTCTTCAATGAAAAAACACAAAAAGAATTGACCTAAAGCCAAATTGGATATAATTCCACACCAAACCTAAAAAAGGGGGGGACAAAAGTATTGGCACTGTTTGAACAATCATGTGATGCTTCTGTAATTCGTGTAATCACCAGCAACTGTAATTACCTGTGGCTCCTAACAGGTGTTGGGGAATAACTAAATGACACTTGCAGCCAGTTAACATGGAGTAAAGTTGACTCTACCTCTGTCCTGTGTCTTGTGTGAACCACATTGAGCATGGAGAAAAGAAAGAAGAGCAAAGAACTGTCTGAGGACTTGAGAAACCAATTGTGAGGAAGCATGAGCAATCTCAAGGCTACAAGTCCATCTCCAAAGACCTGAATGTTCCTGTGTCTTTCGTGCGCAGTGTCATCAAGAAGTGTAAGCCCATGGCACTGTGGCTAACCTCCCTAGATGTGGAAGGAAAAGAAAAACTGACCAGAGATTTCAAACCCAAGATTGTGCGGATGGTGGATAAAGAACCTCGACTAACATCCAAACAAGTTCAAGCTGCCCTGCAGTCCGAGGGTACAACAGTGTCAACCCTACTATCCGTCAGCGTCTGAATGAAAAGGGACTGTATGGTAGGATACCAGAAGACCCCACTTCTTACCCCGAGACATAAAAAAGCCAGGCTGGAGTTTGCCAAAACTTACCTGAGAAAGCCTAAAATGTTTTGGAAGAATGTTCTCTCGTCAGATGAGACAAAAGTCGAGCTTTTTGGGAGAAACCATCAACATAGAGTGTACAGGAAAAAAAAGAGGCATTCAAAGAAAAGAACACGGTCCCTACAGTCAAACATGGCGGAGGTTCCCTGATGTTTTGGGGTTGCTTTGCTGCCTCTGGCACTGGACTGCTTGACCGTGTGCATGGCATTATGAGTCTGAAGACTACAACAAATTTTGCAGCATAATGTAGGACCCAGTGTGAGAAAGCTGCGTCTCCCTCAGAGGTCATGGGTCTTCCAGCAGGACAATGACCCAAAACACACTTCCAAAAGCACTATAAAATGGTTTGAGAGAAAGCACTGGGAGAACTTCTAAGGTGGCCAGCAATGAGTCCAGACCTGAATCCCATAGAACACCATGTGGAGAGATCTCAAAATGACAGTTTGGAGAAGGCACCCTTCAATATCAGGACCTGGAGCAGTTTACCAAAGAAGAATGGTCGACAATTCCAGCGAGCATTGTAAGAAACTCATTGATGGTTACCGGAAGCCGTTGTTCGCAGTTATTTTGGCTAAAGGTTGTGCAACCAAGTATTAGGCTGAGGGTGCCAATACTTTTCTCTGGCCCATTTTTGGAGTTTTGTGTGAAATGATCAAGGATTTGATTTTTGCTTCATTCTCTTTTGTGTTTTTTCCTTGCAAGCAAATTAAATGAAGATACAAATAGCAAATAATTTGTGATTGCAATCATTTTCAGGAAGAAACTGAGTATTATCT